>VZTX01028501.1:0-144176 GCA_013400915.1 Pardalotus punctatus | reverse complement strand
TCAGTGCCATTTCATTCTAATCTAGATCCTCCAAGGGATCTATTAACAACAACCACAGTCACCCTTGGCTTCAGAAGTGGGTTGTATCTTCCTCCCCCCACTCCTTTATTTCCAAAGCTGGGAAAATATCCTGTTGCTAGGCCAAGCAAGAGACATAGTGCATGCCATGTCACCAGTCTCACTTTGAGAGGCAGACTCCGAGGCATATCCCTGACACAGAGTCTAGACATAGCCAAGGAAACAGCTTGATTAGAGAAATTGAGCAGTAAAATGCTTCATGAGAGTCGAAGGTCTCTGAAAGCATAGAGGACAACAGAAACAGATTGAGAGCAGTGCTGTGTCCTTAAGCAGGAAGAAAAACAAAACCAAGATAAATTAATTTCTGATACTAGCTGGCGCATAAAGCTTGCTCTGTCTTGTTTATCTTAATAGCTTTTCAAGTCAGGCAAGAAGTAAAACTATGCAGCAGAATTACAGGAATTTGAGGAGTACTGAACGCTACCGGAAAACAAATCATCTTGGAGGAGACACAAAGCAGATAAGAGTAAAACAGATACAAAGTGTTATAGAGCTCAGAAGCCTTGTCTCACAAATGCAAAAAGGAGTGAGGAAAAGGGATGAGTGTGCTTGGGGGAAACTCCATCATGGCAGACCTGGCAGGCAGATCACTTCCAAGTTCCAACTTTAACACATGACCACACAACTGGAATTTGAGTAACAGAAGCTGAAGGAGGACTCCAAAGTGGTATCCAACCAGACCTGGGCATGACAAGGCAAGTCAAAGAAGCTTATATTGCATCTGGTACAAGAAATAAAAAGAATGAAGCCTGAGTTATTCCACTACCTCCTTCAGCACACATGGTGTGCTCAGAGAATATGCCAAATTAAAGAAATTTTACACTGCTATAATGGAAGTGGCTTGTGGCAAAATCTTAAAGTAAAATAAAAGGTTTTCGTTAATCACCAATATGTGGACAAGTGCCACCAGCAGTAACATTGACACTGAAAGGGAAGACATGGGTGGGCAAGGGGCAAGAAAAGCTGGGGGGTGAGTGTTATGCAGTGATAAGAAGTTCTCCCAGATGACAGAGTCTGTCTTTGCAGACGCCTATCATTTCATATATGCTCAAATATACCCAAACAATATACCCAACAATGCCTCTTTCTGATATTAAAGGGTAAGAAATGGTCAGGAGTAAGAAAGAGGCATGAGGCCACAAGAAACAACAGAACAGAGAACTGAAGAATAAAAGAAGTAAAATATGAGGAAAAGTGGAATTACAAAAAAACAAAGTAAACAAGAAGTACACTGAGGCATGAGAACAAAACTAATTCTCTCTGATTTATGCAGCAATTCAGCTTGCTCATTTTTCAGGCTTGGATTCTGGAAGAGCTCAGTCCCCAGAGCAATAACACATAAATTTGGACAATTTTTCAGTATTTGGGAAACAACAAGCAATTAAACCTTAGTTCCATCCTCACCACACAAGGGAAGGCAGCCATGAACATACAGATCCATCCCAAGTAGCAACACCTGAAGAACGAGCACACCACACCCTTTATGAACAAAGGAAAGGCTGGTCTTTCTCTGCCATGGTAGACTTTACATTCTTTCCATCTCCTAAATAAAAGAGTTATACAGCACACAGGGGAATGACTGTTACAGGAGTAGATGCTTTAAAAACCGTGCATGTTCTGGATGCCCCTAGTAAAAACAAATGTCTTAAATCTCTTACAAATACAGATCCAATAAAAGACTATGTGCCCTGGTAGAATAACATTTTTGGGGTATAAAAGTGTGCTTTAAACAGTTTTCTGCAGTACTTCAAATAGCAGAAAGCTACATTTGAATTGCTCAAGGACAAAGTCCTCATTGAAAGTCACAGACTGCAATACTTTCAAACAGTGATGTCCTCTACAGGAGGGTGAGCCAAAGAAGCCTCTCCCTGAATGCCTGTAGCATTCTTGCCGCCTCTCCTCCTCTGTGCATTTAGTAAGGAAAAAAAAATAAACAAAAAAAAAATAAACCCAAAAAACCACTGCAAAGTCAGAACTACAGAACTAAAAGCTCTGAATTCTGAAACTGAATTCTGGCTATTTTTTCAGCATGTACATACATGTCATAAACAAAGAGACCTTCAGCAAAGTACCAACTAATTGCACTGCCAGAAGGCCATTCCCAGCCCAGAGCTGCCACAGATTTTGGTTAATATTGAGCTCCTACTGTCAAAATAGCAACAGTAATCACCATTTTCTATCATGCTTCTCCAGCCATTTTGCAAAAGTTTGCCAGATTTGCAAAATGCAAAAAAGATTTTCTTCTAATTCCTTTGTGAGTCAAGTTGTGTGCAATATACCAGACCAAGGAACATAATTTCATTTGGAAAGGTTATCTGCTGTCAAATTTATATTCTGAAAATATATCGTGTTTCCATCTACCTTTAATCAGACATGTCACTACTGCTTTTTTTCCTTCCTCTCTTTTTTTTTTTTTTTAAATAATGGCTTAATGTTGCCAAGGTCAATCATTTTTCCTTTAGTACTTTTGAATTTATATCAGGCATATTGCACAAGAAACAGTATTATTATGAAGAACAGGTATCTGTGGATGCCACAGTAAAGGTAGAAACCCATTTAGTCACAACTCACCTGTTTTCTTGTCTGAAATTTCTAAGGTTAAGAATATTTTTTAAAGCACATAGAATTAACATAACTTCTACTGTACAATTTTTATATGTACTCATGTATAAATTGTTACTATTTATGCAGAGGTGTAATTGCTTCTGCCCTTTTATGAGTATAAAAGTCAAAGCTATTAGTGTAAACAGATTAATGTGAATTCTATAAGCTATAGTATTTCAATAGCTCAGTCACCAGTTTTAATTAACACCAGGCAGAGGTCAATTATGTGCTTGTAGACTGTGTTCTTTGCCTGTTATTTATCTGCAGTCTAGAAAGAGTATGCTCCAAGTAAAGTTAAGACAGTCAAGAAAACTTCAGCACATAATAATCACTTGGCTTTAAAAAGAGAGAACATTATAAAAAGTGACTGACATCCATTGATTAAAAGACTGAAGTTAATTTTCCCTATCCCAGATCTCATTCCACTTTTCTGGGAACTTCATATTTCTTCCTATAGAAGAAAAAAAAAAAGAAAGAGGAAGGAAAGAAACAACACCACCAGATGAAGATGATATGCACATTGAATTTGAATATATGTATATCTACAGCAGAATTCCTAAAAATGGCTGACAATAATATAGTGACTCCAGTTCTCATCTATCATTTCAGGAAGGCACAAACACCAGTGGTTCACAATGACAAATATGTAATCACCTGTGCAGTGCATTCCTAGTCATTTGTCCATGTTTGTAGGTCTTACTCCCTAAGAAAAGGTTAAATTAGCTGGTTTCTGACATCTGCACTAAGAGCAGCTGCCTTCCTGTGATAGAGCATTTTAATATTTTCAAGCATTGTACTCAGCACCCATATGAATCCAATAACCTGTTAAACACACAGGGTTCTTGCTTCAGTGTTGTCAGCATGGAGATAACACCCCTGCCTCTCTCCTCCAACTCGGCAGGATCAGCTGGGCAAATCAGTCACCACCGAACTGAGTTTTGCCTTGGTGAATTCCCAACAGCAAGCAGAAGGCCAAGCTCTCTGCCATGTGCGTCATGTCTGCCATCATTCAAGTTAACACCAAAGAATATTTGTGATCTCAGCGAGTGAAATGAGGCGCTTGCCAGGCTGCACCTTCCCCAGCCAGCAGCACGTACCCCGTGCATCCAGCTACGCCCCTCACACCCAGGGCTCTGATGACGTGCTGACAGCTCGACAGCTAACCAAAGATTATCTTCTCAGTTCAGATGCTCATGATGAGCATTTTTGTTTTGGAAAGTATTCAAGCATATGAATAATGTTTATGTGCTTTTTTAACCCCGAGCCCCATTACAAGAGTTACGCAGTGAACAATTGCCAAGGGGAGTGTTGAGCCCAGGATATGAGAGTTTTTGTCCTTTACAGAACATTTTGAGTTGGGAGACGTTAAAAGAGCTTCTGGACAGAAAATGATGCCAAAAGAACAAACCATGAACAGAAACAGAAGGATCTGATAACAACACTAACTAGTTAATACTATGCAGAATACTAATGCTTTTTAGATTAATCTTCAATTTTATTCCAACACTTGGAGTACAGCACTGTTGAAAATGGACTATAGTGAATTTAGTTTCTTATGTCCTATCAAGTACTCAGGAATTTCTGGCTAGCACTAGGTATGCAGGTCAAAGGTAGGGCACTTGAACTTTCCAAGTTTTAGCCAATAACATGACCAACTTCCCTGCAGTCAAACTCACTAGATATTCTAAAGCTGTCTAAAAACTTTTTCATTGCTAACATTAAAGTAATTATCCCATTTAGCCTAATGTTATCTCTTCATCACCCAGAGAAAAATGGCGGCAGCAAGAAAACATATCTCCATTAAAAAACCTCACACTTATCAAAGACAGAACATTACGGAGTATTTAGTAAAGCTTTTTTTGTCCACCAGTTAAATGATTAACAGTATGACACTGGATATAGAAAGTAAATAAAATACTATGCCACTCTAAACTATTTACTAGGTTTACTCCATTAGAGGAGGATGTTACCTAACACTATTTTACCTTCTTGGGATTATTTCAGGTTTTTGGTTGATGACAGGAAGAAAAAGAAAACTCAAAAGAGTCTTTCGTTTTAGAGTAGGCAAAACTGTGAAACTGAAAGGGCCAGGAGTCACACTGTGTGCATGGCAAGAGGAAGAAATTCTCGTGGTCTCCCTGCAAACGGGTGGTTCCAGTCTCTGATAGCTCCCCCTGAGCTGGGCTGCCTTGCCATCATCCTAATTTGACCCAGTCAGCAAATATCAAGCAAACTGTGTCAGACGCACCTGCCAAAGACTTGTGTCACTCTGTGCCAGTGAGGCTTCCCCAGTATGCATGGGCAGAAGCATCAGGCATGAATAGGACAGATGTGATACAGACCTAGAGAAAAATAGCTTCCCTAGATGACCTGGGAGACAACCTTTAAACCACTTCATTTATATAACAGATGTGCTGTTTACGAGATGTCCAAAATTTGTTTTTCCACTTCTACATAACAGATATTCCTATATGATACATAAACAGCTTCACCCAAGCACAAAATAATAGGATGCAAGAATCAAAAGCATCCACAGTCTCAGTGCTACAATTCAGTGAGAGTAATGAGGTCATGTAGGTAGGCAAAGATTGAGAAAAAGGCAAACCAGGGATATCTTTTACTGGCCATCAGCACAAACAGCTAAATAGATTAAAGGCTTCTGGATTACATTATAAGATGGAAACCATAATGCATCACTGGACAAGTTAGATAGACATTTAGCGTAGGCTTGACTTTATTAAGTCAATCAAAACACTGAAAGCTCAGGTCAGACTCAGCAGTAGCAACTTCTAAGAACCCAGCCTATAAAAAGAATAACTTTCTGAGAAAGGAGAAAGTAATGCAGACCACAGGAAAGGCTTTACAATAATTTGAAGATAATTTATACAACAGAACAGAACATAGACTGACTTACCTAAGCAAATACTAGGAAATTAAGAAATCCAGTGATGAAAGGTAGATGGCAGCAAGTATTTAATTAATGTATACGGGAAAATACTGTGTAATGGTAGAAAAAGTTGCATTAAATGCATTTAATTGAAACTTAAAAGCTTCACATATAATGAAGCCCTCTTAGAAGGATCTCTCTAGGAGAGGCTCACAATAAACCCAGAGATTGTGTGTGCACATGTCCTGACATGGGGACAAGAGCCTGCCAGCACTGGACATTACATGTGTAGGTTGCGCACACACACACACACACACACACACACACGACTTTTTTTAACTGTGAGGAGAAATACAGGTGCTCCAGCCAACAGGAAGGACTAACTAGCCTGTGGCACTGCTGTGTCTGCAGTCTTTGTAGCTCAAGGAGGTACAGTGAAAATTGAAAAGCAGGAAAAATGCAGGAAGACAAAGCCAACATGCATCTGTGGATCAGAGTGCCAAACAGAGCAGAGGAACAAGTGCAGCACAGAGCAGAGTTACACAGAGCAGCTTGGTGTCACCAGGGTTGTTCTGATACAATTTTCGTACAGCCATAACAAACAGTCTTTAGAGGCTGCAGTTGCATCTGTACAACAGAAGGGCAGACCTCCCACTCTGAGCTGAAAACAGGGAAAGAACAGTTCTACTTAAAGTAACTACCCTACAAGTTCATCCTGGGTGTCTGTTAAACTACAGAGAAGAAGGAAAACACAAAACCAAGTTTCAAATCAGAACCAGCTGCAGTGACTTGGAAAAGAATTGTAAGGGGCATCAATAGGCAAACAGTTTTCTCATTTTTCAGTAGCAGTTTCTATACCAGACTAGCCATCAGTTTTCAAGGTCTCAAGCCTGCCAGCTGCTAGGAGAACATGATCCCCTTTTCCTCCTCAAGCAGAAAATAAGGTTTTTCCCTAGCCTGTCTGATCACTAAGCATCTTTCTTGCTTCTCCAGGCATGGAAGGTATGCCCTTGAACTTACCCAGACACACTTCTCATATGTGCACCTTCCCAGACAAGAAATCATTCCCTGAAAATATTCTTCCCTTTCCCCTCCAGAAAATAAAACCTGTTTATTTCAGCCAGCTCTACAGAGTGATAATACAGTGGTGTCTCCATATCTGTAGTAATACAAGTTCCCATCTCACTCACCAACCCCCCCTCTCCTTTGGCTTCAGTACAAGCTTTCCTCATCTTTCCCTGGCCAGGGAAAGGGACATAAAACCCGACTTCCACCTTTGCAGGAGTGCTTGGTACACGTTGACTGGTATCATGTGTGGATTTTGGCTCCCTTCAAACCCAGAAGAGCTGTTCCTCTTCTGACTCAGTTGTCACATTCACAATTCCAGTTTCTTGATCAAGTCTTGATCAAGTATTTAAAGAGTATTCTTTAATTCAAGTATTACTTGATCAAGTATTTAAAGAATCTGGAAGTTACTAACTATTCTCCTCTCACTGGTGGTGAATTAATGCAAGCCCAGATAATTTCTGGGTCTGTGTAACTGCATTTGGTGCTAAATTCCCTAATGAAAGTTTTTTAAAAAGAGCTGTAAGGTCCAAACACTATTGTCCAGAAAGTCAGAAAAAAATTCCAAGAGACAACCAGGACCCCTTTTGCATTTCACTTGTACCACTGTCTCTGACTTTATATTACTGGATATTTTCTGTGATTAGACAATATTTAAAAAATTAATTAATTATGCTGCCCATCCAAATTACTGCACAGAAACATCTTATCTTGGCATCAAGAATGCCTTTGGCAATCTTGATACAAAAATTCCCTTTCCCAAATATATTATTGTCTACCTAAGTGACTAGTAGAAATGGAAAATGCATTGAGCTGTAAGGAAGAAGTGGAGGAAGGGTGAATTGAGGAATACCAGGAAGAGTTATCATTGCAGACTCATAAGACAAGAGTTGCAGAAAAATATACACTAGAATTATATGGAAGAGATTCATCCTATATGATGTTATTGTTCAGACGTATATAATCTCTGAAGAAACTATTTGAGACTATTTAGAGAAAAATAAAATGTCACATATATATAATTTTTAAGACTAAATTTCCAAACACAGATCTCTAATTTGGAGGTTAAATAAAAACCAACCTAAACCAAACCAACCAAAAAAAACCCACCAAAACTAAAACAAACAAACCCAAAAGAAAAAAACAACTCAACATGCCTAAGGTCTTACCCAAATTTATTTTTTTTCTTAACTTCTTTCTAGTTCAGTCCCAGTCTAAAGCTCAGTCTAAGTATTTGAGTTGAGCTGCTGAGAAAATTAAGCTCTAATGAAAATAGAACAACATTTGGTAATACATCACCCTGAAAGAGATGTATTAAATCATGCAAGATCATACCCAATTTTTGTCTGGGTATGAAACTCAAAACACCAGATTAGTTAAAGGAGGAAGAAGGCATGTGGAAGAGAAGAGAGCAATCAAGGAAAATAGTCAAAAGACATCAGCAAACATTGCTTAGTTTCTAGCTGATACAGAGACAAGCAGCAGCAGAATGTTTTTGAGATATTGTACCAGTCTGTTCATCTCCACACCTGTCCCTCTGTCCTGCTGTCCACTGGCTTCTGTCTTCATTAAGAAATAATTTCAGCCAGTTTGACTTTCTGCTTGAAATTCTGTGCATCCAGCCTTGCCTCCTGATACCACCCCACTATTTGCATTATGAAAGAAGTCCCACAGTGATCACAAAAGCTACAGTAGCTATGTCATATTTTTCCACCTTTGATGCCTTTATTTGAACTACATTCAAAGCCTCAGACAGGTGGAAGGGTTTTCAGCTACAGGAATAAGAATTACATCTAATAACTAATCACATTTACCCACCATTTGCATGGCATTAATCAGCTATCCTGCAAGTGTTTGGGAATATTTGCAGCCATCAGATTGAAGATAACATAGAAGAAGTGAAAATGGTCCAACATTAAATCATTTATAATCTATCATGTAGAGGGTGGTAGTTGAGGTCAGAGTGGTAAAGAAAATTTTTCAAGATGCTGGGAGGAGACTAGTGATCCTCTTTCAATAACAATGGCTTTGCTCTCATTTAACAGAGAAAACGAATGACACACTGACCCTTTGAAAAAAGCCTGGCTTTTGCCCTGATTGACAATTAAACAAGTGCTAAAAAGCACCCTGACTGCCCTCACAGCAGAAACCTCATTTATACAAGAGGCATCAACATTTAAGCAGCAGCATTCAAAACCATGTGCAGTAAAAAACCCAAGCAGAGAGGTGGTTACTCTGTTACAAAGCTAAATGGAAGGTTCTTGAATGAAAACAAAATTATGAAGTAAGCTGACAAAATCCCAAAGTTAAATCCCATTACATGAAATGACACCCTCATAAAATCTGGAAGGCTATCTGAATGCAGCTTTACGGGCAACCTCCCCATCTCCATCAGGAAATGCTACTTGCAGGTCTTTCCCTCACGTCCAATCACTTGCATCCATCAGAATGTTAATAATGCAGTCTCACATATTACAACTGACATTATTATGACCCTCACAGAGTCCAAAGGATTTCTTAACAATATTTATTCCCCAAAAGGAAATATTTGGATTCACTCAGTTGATTAAAGCATGGTGCTAACAAAGCCAAGGTTCTGGGTTCAATCCCTCTATGGGCCATTCACTTCAGAGCTGCATTTGATTATTCTTGTGGATCCCTTTCAACCCAGAGAATTCTGTGAGCACTTCCCTTGTTGGATGGTTTTCAACTACTTCACTCCATTCCTACCTCCAGAATTCTGAGCAATTTGAAAGTCCTTTCCCATAACATCATATTTCATCCTTCCATTTCTGCCTAGACATTTCTCCTGCTTTGTCCTAAACCAGCAGTGTCAAAGCCACCATGGCTCTCTGTACATCAGAGAAAGGCTCAGTTAAAAGCCCACAGTATGTCAAGAGTAGGTCATTGTGGTGGAAGGAAGTTCATTATGATCACAGAAAATGAATCATGGGGAAATTAAGATCAGAAGAGACATCAGGAGGTCAGTTTATATATATTTTTTTTGTGCTTCTATGACTCACTACAGAAGAGCATGTGTCCATCCTCTTGATAAGCTCCTCAGATGTATTGACAGGCTGCTATGGGGTTCTGGTGAAGTTCTCTCTTTAACAGGATGCACAGGGCAAGTACTCCAGTACCTTAAGGGCAGCCTGCCAAACTTGCTCCAGTTCATCAACATCTTTCTTACATTTGAGGTGGAGCAGGAAAATAGCACTTTAGGTTACTCCTAACAAATGCTGAGCAGAGAGGGATAATCACTTCCCTCAATCTATGGGCAGTACTTGCTCCACTGCCTGGCTCAGTCTCAGGTGACTTCAGTACCTACTGAGATGTGACTTTCTGCCCTTCATTAGCACTAGGACATGGGAGCCATCCTGCACTCGCTGACCTGCAGTTGGATGAGCAGCTGCTCTCCATGTGCAAAAAAGCACTAAGCTTCCAGTCTTCTCCATCAAACCAGGCAGTTCCTGGCTGCTTCTCCTCTGTGCAGTTGGGATTTCAGGCTCTAGTCTCCTCAGGGTCTCTGAAGATCCTCTCAATCATTTTTATTGTCTTCCCTGATGGTGCATATTAGCCGCCCTCCTCCAGACTGACCTCAGTGTAGTGGCACAGGTCTTCTATTAATGCACACCTCGTGCAGGCAGGGACATCATCTCCCTCTGCCCTCACCTCAGAGAGAGGCCCTGGGCATCTCTTTCCCCAGCCTTGTAGGGCCATGTCCTTCCTTTTTGGAGCTGCCTCAGGGTTCATGCCTTTGCTTAGGGGCAGTGGTCCTGTAAACACTGGGAACTTTACCCTGTGACACTTCTCCTCTGTAGGTGCTGAGTCCCAAACAAAATCAAACCACCAGATTTGGTTAAGCAGGTGCAAACAGGCACCAACAGTAAGCATCAGGCAGATCAGGCAGATTATTTTTTCTAGCATCCTTGTTCTTACTTTGCTTTTTAATATTTCTGTAGTAATTTTGTCATATTTGGGCAATTTATATTATCTATAGGTATACTCTCCCAGAAGTCCACATGAAAAACCTTCTGTTCCTTCCACACTGAATAGCTGCTACTATAGGAAAAGAGGAGGCAAATACTAGGAAGAGGAGATTATAACTGAAGATACACTGAGAAATGTTATCTTGAGTCTATATCAGCTACACACTTAGGCATATAGAATCTCCATATGTGCTATAGCATCTTATTGGTAACAACATTAAAGTGGTGCAAATACAGGAAGGATGATGAGAAAGTTATTGAGCAGCCACAAAAATTCAATTTCTAGTATTCAAGGACAACTGAATGTACTTCTTAGGCATGATTTCCATTAAATAAATATTTAAGATAAAATATACACTTGCTTTTCAAGGAGTAGATGCACTGAAATGTCTCTGAAAGAAAGCACAGCTTCTCACTATTGTTACTGGACTTCAAGTATATCTGTTCTCCTATAATTAATAATTATTGACATCACATTTAATTGGTATTCTTATTTTGCCGATGGACTACTGAAGACTTATCATATTAATTAGTAGTAATGAGACAGTTCTAACCACCTACTGTCATTAATTTCTTAAATATGTACAATAACATGCACACTAATTGTGACAGGTAATTGGTACCTGCCCACATTCTGCCACTTTTAAAATTGCTCTGAAGTAGATCTAAGAGTTAATCATCATAAAACTGTACTTTTTAAACGGATGAAATACAGCTCTTTCAAACAGCATAGCTCTGAATTTAAGCTGAAACTTGTTCTTTTATGAGCAGGCAGAATTTGTCTGTAGACTTACACATCTAGTTATCCCTTCGGGAAAGCTGGAGGATTTTATCCAGCTACACATTTTGTCAAAAACCACTGAAGATTTCAGACAAAAAAAAATCCCCTGGGTTTAAAGGAGTTTTGGGTCAAAATGCCCTATCACATATGAGAGGCAGTCCTACACCTAATAACACAGAGGTGCCCATAATAACCCATAAGCATTGGTGATAAAGACATTTACCAAAGAAGGAAGTTCAAACCCCTTGGCCTGCAAGATAAAGACAACAGGATTAAACTTCACCATTTCCACCACAGAAAACTGTTCCCCACATCTGCCCAGAGCCAGGCAGAAAGTATCTTTCATACTTGTCTGTTAGAGCTTCTCCCCTTGTTATTATTTGGCTATGCATGGATAAAAGGAAGAATAAACCCAGAAAGGGACATACATAAAATGCTGGGGTTACAACTCTTGCTCTCATTCTTTCTTTGTATAAATATTGATTTATTCATACATTTCACTTATACTGCAAATATTTAAAAATAGCAAAAGCTCCCCATGTCCCTTTGACTGTCATTGAAGCTCTCCATTGATAAGCAGTGGGGGTAAGTCAGCACAGCAGGGATGGCAGTGTTACAGATGCTCACTGTGACCTGATGATTCCTCAGGGAACCATGAAGGAAATTCATCTGACAGACACAGGCTGCATCCCACATTGCCACAGCAAACACAGCCTAATAAAAGCAGGCAGCTGCATGTAGTGACTGAGAGATGCACAAGGAAAAGGGCATCCTCTGCATTCATCCATGGTCACTAAGAAGACACATGATATTAGAATGACTGTACACCCTGCACTGGGAAGGTGTTGAATGGGGGGGAAAAGGAAAAAAAGGAAAGAAAGAGACCTGATGCATATCATCCTCTGTCAGTAATCAGGTACAGCTTTCTGTGTATCCTCAGTCCATTTCCTTTCACAAGTAACTAATTTTTAACGTAAACAATTCTATGCTTTATCTATTTTTAGGCAATTGCGTATCTATTTTTAGGCAGTTGCATGGGAACAAGGTGATTCACAGCAAAAGGAAGCCTTGTATAAAAGACACATTCTTCATTTGTGCAGGAGGCAATTTTTTTTTTTTATATGTGAGATGACTGTCAGAAGAATGGTCATTCCAGTATGCAACATCCTATCCATGTGTCGTTTGAAATTACATCCTACCTCCTAGTTTGCTGCAGCACTGGATTAAAATACGGGTCTTGAGTCTTCAAATGTATGATTGCATATCCAAGCAATCCTTGCATATCCTTCCTCTCTTCCCAAAGAACCTTTGGAAGCAGGAGAGATACCACCCATTCAAGTGAAATATTCACACAAGGCTTCCTAAAACTTAAGACCCTACTTCATATAAAGGCCATGAGTTACAAACTTCTGGGCAAATTCTGATGAAAGAATTTTCACCCTTGTTAGATCTGCCAGTTAAGAAAAGTTCATAGGTACAGCAACTCTCTTGTTCCTGTCATTTTCAGCACTCCATTCACAGATACAATACACAAGTAAAGTTCAAGCCTGTCTGAATGAAGACATCATCAAGCCCTAAACTAGAAACAAACAAATACACAAAACTTTCTAGATGATCTTTTAGGCCCCTTCCAGCACAAACCAATTCTCTGATTCAATGTCTCAGTTTTCAAGTCTTATATACGCCTGTATTAGAAAAAAAAAAGCAGCTCTAAGAAATCGCTTTGAAAATACAATTCATCTACTCTGACCCACAAGATATTGGGGTCTAATGAGTCACTCCTTTGCATTCATACTTATGCTAGTCATAGGTATTTGTCAGCTTGACAAAGACATTTTTAAAAGTTAACCACACTTAGGAAGCTGTTTTTTTGTTATTTGTTTGCTTGTTTGATCTTCATTAGTAGAGTTCAAACAGCCTGGATAAAAGCAAGTTGAAGATTTTGCCCAGTCCTCTTCCAAAACACAAGGAAGTCTCACTCATAACCATTTTCACACACTATCTTGGAGATCTCTTATTTGTGCTAATACGTAGTTACTTATAGTAAAGAACATCACGGTCCAGCTGCAGAGGCCAAGAAATGGAGCAGCTGTGGATTTCAGCAGCATTTCCACTGATACCTGTCCAAACGCTGGCAAGTCAATCTCTGAAAGCTGAATCAAAAATGTCAGAGGTACTTCATGCTATCATTTGCCTTCAAGTCTAGCCATCAGGCAAGAAATCCCTATTTTGAAGGGAATGGATGCAGATGCACAAAAGCCCAAATTCAGACAGCCCAGCCTCTGCCGAACGACTTCCATTTAAATAATCTTGTGAATTTGGAGTCTCCATGGTCTAAATGTTCAAGGTGTGGGAGTATGAGGGAGATCTCAGGCATCACAATAAAGCTACACATGCATTTTTCTTCCCTCTTCCCTTCATTAGCCTTGTTTACCTATAGATGACTTTAGGACCATGTGTTTCTGCACAGGCTTGCCTCCACAATAATTCCTCTGCCAATGAAGCAGCTTACTTTTCTCTCTGGGCCATTGTCTGAGGGATGAAAAAGAGCAAGCCCTGTTTCTGAACAAGAAGTGTTTCTGCCCATCAGGACTGGCATGGAGAGCTGGAGCCCTGGCTTTCGCCACCACCGGGAGATGGTGGGGACGATTAATGCTGCTGCAGGAGTGGCTGCCTCTATAGGAACAACAGCCTTTCTCCCCCACACTTTTGTATCTTCTTTGTTTTTAATGAAGATGAACTGAGCTGTGTTTGAAAAACAAATGTCATGTATAGCTAACACAACAGTTAAAAACCCCCAAAATGCAACCCCTGATGACTCTGCCTATATCCCTTCAATCCAAATAAACCAGAAGGACAAAGAAATTAAGATCAGACTAAACTGAGTTATAGGGTATGCAATAAAATGTCCCACTGTAATGCCTTAACCAGCACACTTTAATGCATTTTTTAAATCATGCTTTTTAATTAAATCCAGTAAGAACTGTTTATGGAAAATTATAAACTTCTGAAGAGAACCTTTGTAAGTAAGAAATGTACTCTGATATTCTTGGATAAGTGGTATTCTTGTTCATTTGCTAAGATTTATTAAAAACACTATACAAAACTAATAGAAACCACCTTTGAATTTTAGCACAAAATTATTTTAAAACTCAGAAAACCCAGTGCACTCATAGCATTATCCCAGGCTCCATTCAAACTAGATTTGCAAACGAACATTTCTAATTTTAAGCTCAGCACACGAGGGACTATCCTCTTAGTTAACACCTTTTCCAGGCTCCATTTTGGTTCCACATTGCTGAAACAACACGTACCTACTAATACAAGATACTATATATGGTTTTCACAATTTCTGTTCAGGCATAGACCCTACAGATCTGGGGCCATGAATTTCCACAGATGCACAGGGATTTTGAGTGTTTGCAGACCAAGACTCTTCAGCTTGAGGGATTTGAAAAAGCAGTTTTCAAAAAGCACTGAGCATCTGCACTTGACACCTGAGGCCAGGCTTTCTTCTGAGAAATTCTGAGGCTTGCCTAGGAGTCTGTGTGTGTCCATGCACCTACATAGCTGTGTATGGACTTGCACAATACACACTTATAATAAACTCACAAGTATTTTTTCAGGAATAAATTGCTATTCTCAAAATTCTAACAGAAAGAGGTGTCACTTCTTACAATATATTAAGTTTCATAGTAATATAGCAGGTACTTGTTATCAGCATTTTATCATATACACTTATATCTATATATATACATATATCTTCCACATATATGTTTTATTTTCCTGAAGTTATCAAAATCAGTGATTTTCCCTGAAGACAATAAGAAGGTACTAACAAAACAGTTGGAATAAACCCCACCTCTCATTTATCCAGCAAAGCCTGCAGGATTTCAGTTATGCTGTGAGAACAGGCTGGTTTGGTTTTTTGTACAGTTTCAACCCCAGATCCAAAGCAGGTAAAATGTAGCCCAAAGCAGACCTCTCGTTGCACCTTTGAAGGGGAAATTTTGCATTCCAGTAGTGTAGGAACCGACCACAGCGCTGTTTGTTGAGCATTGTGGCAAACAGTTCGGCATGAAACTCCACCTCTAGAGATGAAGGCAGACGTTACTGTTTCCAGAGTTGCACTGTTCTCTTCTGTCCTAGCCTTCATGTAATTAATGCAGGAAAAGACAGGAGGAACAACAGTGAGGAATTTCAGGTTCAGTTACTGGGTATGCTGAAGTGGCATAAGCCATCACTGTAACATGATGACAGAATGCTATTTTCTGCAACAAGTACTTGTTAATATAAATATAAGACAGTATTTTAGTATAGAGCATGGGAAACTTGTTTTGTTTGTCTCCTATATTAAGACTATTTCAAACCATTCCTGGACCATGTTCTGGAAAGAGCACTTCTTCAAAATCCAGTTTTACTTAGGAACACTAAAATGACTTTAACAAAGAGTTAGTGAGCAAAACACATTTGTGTTCTATTGACTAAAAGGACAGTACATTTTTAACTGATGAGTGAAGGAAGGAGTCTGAAAGGGCTTGGAGAGTTGTCTCCTACAGCAAAAACATACTGCAAATCTGTAGCAAGGAGTCTATCCTTTGAAGCTGGTGCCCGACAGCAAAAAGCTGAAATTCAAGGTGATGATTACTGATTCCAAAATTGTATTGCTGCCTCAGCCCAAATTATCTTGAAGGCATCTTATTCAGCTCTGACTGATTATGAACTTCAGTAGTTCAGTAGTTCAGATAATCATTCAAGCATTAAAATTAATTCACAGCCTCTCTACAATGTCAATCTCAGCACTGCTTTTACCAGAAGTGGACAATTAACCCCTTTGCTAAGATTCAAGGCTTCTTCAGGAGGTGATCCTCAAATTCAGTCCTTGGCCAAACCCATCCTGCATCTTTCCAGCTGCAGAAGGGAGGGCTCCATAATAACATTTAGTCACCAGATGGCACTAGTACAGAAACCAGACAGCCACATTACCCCTCAGCGGCGTAACATAAAACCATACCAGGATTTATCTGTAAATATTTACTTGAAAACCATAACCTGAGTTAATTAATGCTCTGAGATCATTGTTAGAGGAAGTTGTAATGGTTTCTGATATTTTAATAAATATGGATGAGAAACTTGACAGGCACCCATCATGAAATTTGTTGTTCCCTTTTAGCTATACAAAACGGGGTATACAGTCTCTCTGTACCTGAAAGTATTCCAGCTGAAGTCAGTAGCTATGAACTGTTATAGCCAATTTTAAAAATAAAAAAAACNGGCACCCATCATGAAATTTGTTGTTCCCTTTTAGCTATACAAAACGGGGTATACAGTCTCTCTGTACCTGAAAGTATTCCAGCTGAAGTCAGTAGCTATGAACTGTTATAGCCAATTTTAAAAATAAAAAAAACCACATTGTATTCAGTTCTGGCATGCTACTTTATTATGAAGCAATGAACATCCCCATAGTAAAGGTAACTGCAAATCTGAGGAGACAGTTATAACTGAGGGATGCATCCCTCCCTCTCCTCAACTCCTGTTTTTTTAGGTGCATGTTGATACAATCTTTGTTATGGATACTCTGTTCAGTGATCCTCCCCTTGAGATACTACCAGCCTTGAAAATAGCCAATGTAGCTCAGCTAAACTCTCACATGACCTTCATCCTCAGGTTTTTGCAGCAGTTTGAAGGCAGGCTTACATTTTCCCACACAGAATTTCTATCAGATGGAGAGCTGACTGCCCAAGTCAGTTTTCAGACTCAAATACATTAATTCAACATTATTTGTTGGGATTCAATCCTAGAGATACCAATTTGGGATCCACTTATTCTTGTGTACTAATTTTTCCTTCAAGTTTAAAAGTCAAATCACCCTTCCAACTTGACTAATGTAACACATAGACTTCTTTGTTAACCAAAATACCAGCTTTAAAGCTCTCCTCCCTAAGGACTGAATATAAATACACATTAAAGATGCTTGTGTTGTTTTGGTATAGACAGATTGAGACATTGCCAGGACACACATTAAGCCGCTGCACAAAGGCAAATGCAACATCTCATGCTCACCTTGCAATCAGCTAGAAATACATTGTTTAGCCCTTACAATTGAAGCTGTTTCTACACAATTTCTCTTCAGAGTATAGAGTTCAACACTAAAAAAAACAGGCTCCACAATCACATATGGGAGAAAAAATATGGCTTACTAAAAAAGAAAAGAGACATGATACAGTACTAGAAAACTGGCATTATAGGACTCAAGCAAGCATGAAGCATAAGCTCACTGAAATATAACAATTCTCTATCTCTGATTTTTTCCACAGTGGAAAGTTGTGCAATTGGTCTATAAAAATGGTGATAAAATATATCAATGAAGTCAAGATTTAGAAGATTTCAGAGACGTTATATAACTATTTAATCCTAATAACAATAACTAAAACTGCATTCAATAGCAGGGGAAAAGTATAGAAATGTTCCTAATTTTCAGGGTATAAGTGAACCTCTGAAAAAATCCAGAAAAAATTCAGATCACTCTGTCTCATAATTGGCTACATTTAATTCCATAAAGCATGAAGCATTATCAGAAATAACACAATCTGAGCCTTTAACCCAATTTCTATGTTCACATATCCCCCCCTTCTTCAGCAGAGCTTGCAAAGCAAAAGAAGAATTATACATGGTCATGCAGAATGAGAGCAGGAAGGGTCAGCATTTATATTTGCAATAATTGCTTAGAAGGCAATGACTGCATAGAGACAAAAATCGGCAGCTTGCCAATTGGCCAGCATGGGCAAGCTGATATAACATGGCTCCACAGCTTATAAGTACCTTAAGATAGATCTTTGCAGCTTTCTTTTTAATCTACATAGCATTAGGTATTTTAAAAAACAACAATGGAAGTCTTGTTCAGATTGTAAAAATCTGCTGACTGAAGCAGCACTAAAAAGACCAGTAGGTTAAGCAAAAAAAACCCTCAAAAACCAACAAAAAACCCCAAAAGAAAAAAAAAAAAAAAAAACCAACCAAACAAAAACAAACAACAAAAAAACCCCAAAAAATCATCAAACAAACAAAAAAAAAAATCAGGAGGGGAAAAAAAACTGAGCAAGAGGAAAATAAATGAAGGCCACTGTGGTGGCATTCAGATTGCAGGAGGTATCTTCTGTTTTACAATTGCTACTAGAAGTAAAGGTGTACTACCCACCACCCAAGAGAAATAGACAGCCAGCCACCCCCAAACAAAAAAACACTGAAAACATTGGCTCCATAAACAAGGCTTGGACACATAGGTCCAGAAACATTTGGACCCACTTGTAAAGTACAAGAGGTGTAAAAACACTTCTGTGTCAGACCAAGTCTGAAAACCAGTCTCCCCAGGTTAAAAAAAAAATAAAAATAAAAGAGTATAATTTCACAGAGTAAGGTGGGCTCATTTTTTTCCCATTCCTCTATGGATTTGAGAAAAATGCACCTCAACACTTGAAAGAAATAAGTAAAAAGTAATAATGGAGGATGGAACAGGAAATAGAAAATGAAAGGTAAGAGTTCATTTCCTACTGGATTTTGGTGAGGGTGATTAGCGTATTTTCTAACATTACATGGAAAAAAATACTAGGCATAATTGAATTCCCTTTGAGCTTGTAAACCTCTGGAAAGTACTCAATTCCCAAATTGATTACAATGGGAAAATGGCTGGTTTATGCTGGGGGTTTAGATTGTTTGTTTTTATACCCACTCTGACGGAAGGAAAACCAGATTTTACATGAAAGCCTAACACATATTTCAAGTTAGTGAAAAGATGTCATCTTTGTTAACCATTTTCCTTTGTGCACTACTGAAAGGTGTTTACATACACGGTGCTATTAAAGGCAATGTAAGGCAATAAAGTAATACCCTGGATTTAAGAAAAAAAAAAAAAGGTTTTTCAGCTACCTAGCTACCTTCAGCTCTTGAATTAATCAAAGCATATTGTTAAGATTTGTCTGAATATCACCTCCCCCCTTACAGCTCATTAAGCCTGCCCTTTCGAAATGCTGCAGCAGCTGAAGCAAGAGGCAATGCAGAGAAGATAAAATGCAGCTGCTCTCCACCAGGCTCCAGGCTGCCCAGTCAGCTCCTCTGACAGCATCTGCTTCAGGCAGCAGGGTCAGGCACTAATGATCAGAGAGGGCACAGATACAGGGAGATTTGGACACTGAAGGCAAAGCCATTTTACTTGGGCATTTATATATACGGCCTGGATTTCAGAAAGATTTGGAGGTTGTTTATAGTTTCTTTGAACACACAGGTGTTGCTTTACATTTGTAGGGGTGTCAGATTTAGAAAGGTACAAGGTACCTTCATCCTCCCTCTGAATGGTGTATCACTTGTTTACTGATAATCTGAGGCAGGAAAACTTAGTGAAGAGCAACTGTGATGCAGAATTCCCCCTAAAGCAGCTGCCACATTTGTATTAGTTAGAAATACCATCATTGGTATTTTTATTTGCTCTCAGTATGAAGCAGCTGTCAAAGATGATGAAAATGAAAAATGCGACTGCTGCTTTCCACTCTCATGGTTTCCACTCTCCCTTCACAGCTTTGTTTCTTTGCCACACTACAGCACTGATGGAAAACTGCATCCTGTAAATACGTAACACAGCAAAAAGCTTGATAACACTGGAGATCACAGCAAGTCTCTGAAGACCGGTTTAAGCACAAAAAGACAAAGAGAACAAGATGAAGCATTCCAGCAGCAAAGTCACATGAAAATCAATTTTGCATATGCTGGACCAACAGACCATCATCATAGTTTGTCCCCTCTAGCTTCCCCTTGGTGCTCTTAATTCTTGACCTTCTGGCTAGGTTACATTTAGGGTTGAGGTTTTGTTTTTCTTATAAGACAAAAACAAATAATGTGTATTATTGTGAATCATGCAACAGAGTAAGTCTTATTTATAATCAAGCAAAATGTGACTTGAATTGAGAGTCCTTGAAACCATATACATGGTGCATTCTGCAGAAATTATGCTGATTTTAAATATTATATTGGGAACATTAAGGCAAGTAATGACATGTAACTTTTGGTAAGTTGCTGCAGAAATATTTTGCTTTGCTAATAAGTGATCCTTATTTGACTTATCAGCAACAACTTATGCATCTGGGCCATGACATCAAACATCAACCTTACGTCAGTGTAAAAGTATTAATGGTCAACTTCTCTCTACAAATCGGTTTAGGAGGACTGGTTCTGGGATCTTTCTCTACCTTCCTGCATGGTCAGTGATGCAGAGTGAAAGACCAAGTGACAACACAACCTTCTTCATAGTAGACAATAATACTTTGGGAGATGCAAGTGAGGGGAAGCAGAAGTCACACAAGGTCAGATTCCATTTTCTGCAGTTCCACTTCATGCTTCTGTTTTGCCACATGCCTATCAGTGGAAATCAGTAGGCATAATGTCTTCAGCAAGTGTCCCAAGAATAATTTTTTACTATGACATTTCATGGCATTTGATGATTCAGTGGAAGTGCTTGATTATGCACATTTTGATGAGCTTTTGTCAATGTGCAGGCTTGGGAAAAAAGCACACACACAGAAAGTAAATACTTCCTCTTGCTCTGACATTGTTGTTCTAACTTTCACAAGTCACTCCATTCATTTTGGGATCATCACTTTTTATTACTGTCTTTCAGCTTCTGCCAAATGTGAATTGCTTTTAGGTTCAGTGGTGTAAGTTAAGGGATGAAGGGAAAGGGTGTGGTAAACAGTGAGATTTACTTTATGTGAAAAAGCCCCACCGTATAAATCCAAGACCAAATTGGGAAAGTCAAGCTTCCAGTGTAAAAATTCAGAGACAAGGTTGAGATCTCTTACAACACCCACTAACCCAGGACAATGCCAAGATGCCTCCCTGGCAAAGCCTGACTGAAGCTGTAAAGTTGTTGGAGAGCACAGAGCCTTCTCACTTTAGGAGCAGACTGTAAGAGTACATGAGAAATCACTCCAGGCATTAGCATTACCAATTTACAGTTCAGATATCTTCCTATTTCAAATCCATCAGTCGCATAACAGTATTTAGACATCTCCCAGTTTCAGGGTACTATAAAATCCTCTAGACAGCTTCTTTTTTGCAAACACCCACAAGCAGCATATGCAAAGTATCATTTTAATGCTACATAGTAGGAACTGAATCTGGTCCCAAATACATTGTCAAAATCAATAAAATACAGCCTGATGGCTGAGTTATCTACTGCTCATCTTGGATGAAGTCAAAAATAAGCCACATCCCCAATTTGGGATTTTTTTTTTAAATTTTATTTGCCTTTTGTTCCATATGGTAATATTACTGAAGCTCAGCTTTAAACTCTCTGCTATCTGGAAGCCAAGAGAATAAATTTTGGGTACTGGTATTTCTTTGCCTGCTAAAATATAAGTCCCATTGATAAAGACAGACTAAAATCTTTGATAGAGGTGCAAGAACTAATGTTAAAACAATTCTGTGGTGGACTGTAAATGATGTTTCTGAAGACCTAGCTGTAATGCCAAGATCTGACACAGACTGGGTATCACTTTTCAAGTAGATTGTTCCCCATTTAGTCAAAGCAGCATTAAATTTCTTTGTATTTACACACAAGATGCTTTGTTAAAAGTGAAAGTACACAGAAAAAGAGCTGCAGATAAAGAAGACAAGGATAGGTGTTACACACACTTCCTGCATATATGGATTCCACTTCAGAGGGTCTAGGCTTGAATGAATTTTCTCAGCAAAGGAAGACTCTCTGCATCTACTGACATCTACTTTGTGACTTTTGCAGATGCTGAGGAAGGACTCACTGCACCCAGAAAACAGAGTACTGCAACTGCATCAGTTAGCTAAATAAAAGTGTGACATTTTTACAAACCTCTACTCAAACACATCACAGCTGCAACTGAAAAATCTCCACCAAAATAGAGAAAAAAAAAACATTTCTTAAAAATTGCAAATCACAACAGTGCCTAGACCAGAGGATAGAAGAGAGAATGCCCCATTTTATCTCAATTAATTTCTAATAGCAAAGTGATACGTGAACAGAAATCCAGTGAGTCATAGCTGAGTAACATGATTTTGTGCAAGAGTGGGGAAGAATAATTAAGGAAACCAAGACACCGTAATATGCAGCACAAAAATTTACATGTGGATGAATTTAGGTCTTTTCGACTGCAACAGCAAGCATTGCTGTTTGGCTAGGTAAGCAGAGAGAAAGAACACAGAATACCAAATTAGGAATAGTCCCTTAAATGATCAGATTGCAATTGCCCTAGAGGACCATCCTTATTTACAGCCTTTACTTGAAAATTTTAGTGATGTTGCAAGAGAGCAAGGCACCACCTCTCTCCAGTAATTTTTTATCCAGACAATGCTCTCCACAGACCAGCAATGCACAAAACTTAGAAATAAATAATTGATGATTTTACAAAGTCTGAGCTGGCTGAGTCATCTCCAATAGGCTATTAAAACAGCATCATGAGCTCAGCTGGTATAAAATGCCTAGAAATCTCCAGTTCTTCCTGCAACTGGAGCCTTTTTTCCATTCTGAGTGAAGACAATGAGAAAAAAACAATTCAAGGAAAATCTGAGGAGAATGTGGGGAGGGTGTTGCACTTTTTACCCCCCTCTTTAGACATCTCCCTCTTTTCCTTCTCTAGTTTGCACAGCTCTAGTCATAATTTTCTGTGCACACCTACAGCTCTCGTGCAGGCAAGGAAAACAAACATCTGTTCCAAAAAGAAAGGCAAGCTCCCAGATCAGTCAATAGCATTGCTCCTGGGATACTCTCAGGGATATAGAACAATTACAGATCTTGGCATTGTAGATAACAGAGTTCCCTTCCCTCATTGTGAATATAAATACCACAGCCTCTGTATTCACATTTAGGGGCAGCACTTTACCCCCACTCTGCACATACCAAAAAGTTTTTACTGGTTGAACCATAAAAATAGCTAAGTCAGCTTCTCCATCTCCCCAAAGTGAGGGGGTGGTCATAGTTGAGCTGTGGGGGTCACTCCTCAGCCACCCCACTGCACAGCATTTCCAAGCAAGCTTTATGAGCTATTACCACCAGGGAATAGTGGAAACCAGATTTTTTAAGACATTTAGGCTCTGTTTAAGATCCCAGAGAAGCCCAGAGTTTCCTGACTCCAAGTTGTGTTAGAGATTCACAGAATCACATAATGGTTTGGGTTGGAAAGGGAAAAGGTGACCCTGAGATCAGCTCAGTTGGTCAGAGCATGGTACTAGTAACACCAAGGTTGATCTCCATAGGGCTATTCATATGACTAGGACTTGATGATCCTTATGGGTCCCTTCCAACACAGAATATTCTGATTCTGTGAACAGAAGTCTACCAGCCAACCTTTTCTAGTGTAACCCTGGTCATAAGTAACGCTAGATATGACAATTTCAAACAACTTAGTAGATGAGGTAAGCTTATGTATCTATTTACAGAAAAATAACATTATCCTGTCCTGGTTCCATCCCGGATGATTATTTTTTGCAGTAGCCAGGAGGGTGCATGGCTAAGAACCAGCAGTTATTCAATACACCTCACATCATTTTCTGGGAACAGGGGTGGGGGTACATAGGAGCAGTCAGGAATTGTCAGGCTCTGCATGGTATCTCGGTGAGCATTTGCGTTTCTACACTTCGGTCATTAATATTGTAGCTTTTCCTGTTCATTTTCTTATCTCATTGCTGCTTCCAATAAATTGTTCTCAACTCATGATTTTTACCTTTTGTGCCTCCAATTCTCCTCTCCTGAGAGAGGAGGGAGAGGAAGTGGGGAGTGAGCAAGTGGTGTGTAATTTGGAATGGTTTCAGTGGAAACACTAAATTAGGGAACACCATTCCCAAACCACAGCATATCTACATGCATTGTAGCTCTCCCCAGCAAGGTTTTCTACCAGGAAGACACCATTTAGTAGTCCCATAGCCTGTACCTTATCATGCCACTCTGGATACACACATCTCTAAATCATGCAAGAATTGTATGAGGATAAAATTGTCATTGTCAAAATAATAAAAATAATTAAAAAACCTAAACAGCAAAGCCCTGCTCCAAGGTCAGTTCTTCAATCTGTGATCTCCTTGAAGCACTGTGTGTCAAAGCTGCTAAGGGACAGAGGATGGAGAAAACACCAAAGTAAGAAGTCAAGCTGCAGTTTTACCTCTACCTGACAGTGTAGTAGCAATAAGTCACGAAAAGGAGCCTTGCCCTCCCATCTGTGAGAACTGCTGGCTTTGGAAGCTGCTAGCTTGCTGTGAGAACTGTTAGTTTGCCTCTGTTCCCAGGCATCAATTCTGCTCAAAATAAGTTCAAAACAAGCAGGAATTCTAAACGAGATATTAAAAGTGTTTGCAGCTGGTGTTATTGCAAGGTGTTGCTCTAACTATAGGTAGCCAATGACATTGTGGGGTGGTGAACTGGGAACCAATGAATATGTGACATGAATGCTGGAAAAAAGTATAAAAGAGGTCTTGTAAAATAAAGCAAAGTTCCTTTCTTTGACCGGAAGCTGTTGTGGTGAGTCTTTCTGTGTTGTGTCCGTCTCAACAACGACACCCGTCCTCCCCCCAAGCCAAAGATTCTCATTATCTCCTTTCTACAGGCTGGAAGCTAAATGGTAGATACTGCTCATGCATACAAATCTAAGTTTTTTCTAGTTTAGCAGGCTTACTGCAGCCAGTTTGGTGTAAACAAACATAAGAAAACACTTTTTTTTTTCTTTTTTAATTGCATTTAGATGCTGGATTAATTTTGCTGCACACAAAGCTCTGTCTTTGGGGATACTCTGGGAGGAAGTTGGTCTATAGGACCCAGCAGAGAAAGGGGCAGAATTTCTAGCACAGATCACAAAAGCAGACCAGTAGATGTTCAGCACCAAGCTGTGCACATCTCTGACTCTGAAGCACAGAGGTGTCCTATCAGCAGTACCAATTTTACTTCCATGACAGGTCACAGCCACCCTGATGCGGCCAACTGAACAGATTGTTCCCAGCACTATGAAAACAAGGTACCAAGGGTGATCTTGTACTTTCATTGTTGGTTCTCAAACTCTGGCTTCTTGTTTTTCCCTGTGTCCTACTCTAACACCAAAAAGGTTAGAGCTATGAAAATTGAGGTTAGTAAATAAAATATTCTATCTGAATTTCTTCTGTGAAATTCTGGTTTTGAATAATTATCTTTTTTCCATGACAGAAGCCTAAAAATACTTATTAAAAGTAGCAACCCAGCCCATAACATTTTCACCCTTCCAGCTGAAAAAGGCAAAAATTCTGGAAGATTACCTCCCAAGGAAAAAACTGTCCAAAAAAAATACCATAAACAAACCNAAAAAAACACAAAAAAAAACAAAAAAAAACAACAACAAAAAAAAAAAAAAAAAAAAAAAACCAAAAAAAAAAAAAAAAAAAACAACAAACAAACAAACAAAAAAACCACAAAAAAAAGCCAACCCATAGACATTTTAGACATTTCACATTTGAATAGAAAGGATTAACCAATTCCACCTAATAAGACATCAAAAATCCAGAAAATAAACCAAGTCATAGCATTGTGAGCTAAACCTGTAGACACCTGATTTAAACCAAGATATACCTCTTCAGGTTCTCCCACACACCACAGTCATCACTACCTTAATGTTGCTACTATCTTTATACTATTATCTTTGTGCTGCCATTTACTAAATGGGCATGAGAATATGTTATAAGTTATCTTATAGAGATAGTATCCAAAATTGATTATTGTGATGGTCATAGATTAGGATGGGGCCAAATGATTGGAACAACTAGATACATTTAATAGAAGTCAGTGCTGGCTAATATGTTTGAAAAGGTACCACCAAGAGAAAAGATAAATAAGAAAATCCTAAAGTCTCTTTCTGGCAACCAATGCTCATCAATTACTGCTAATTAATGGTTCAAAATGAGTTAAAACATCCAGATCCTATATTACTGGGCAACATGATAAGATTCTCTCCTTTTCCCTGATTCATCTGAAGAGAGGGCTTAGTGAAATTCCTCCCCCTTCTCCAGCCTCTCAAAAAACCCCGAACAAAACAAAAACCAACCAAAAAAAAAACAAAACAAAGAAAAAGGTCTAGCACGCAAGCCCTCTGAGATAGGGAGAATAGCTGGGGTCTTGACAAAAAATGAATCACTTTTGGAAACCTAAATAGCAAAAATACATTAACATCAGCAACTTGTTTATGACTGAGAACTCTGTGTAAAGCAGCACCTTTGGAAAACACCAAAGCAGAGAAAGAAAAAGGAAATTAAATGGTTAAGAAAAGAAACTGATTCCTGGAGATACTATCATAAGTGCCTAGGGGAAAAATATTACATTTTTTTAAATTAGGTACCATTTTCCAAACAATCTTTTTCTATATCCTGACAGTTTCTTGGTGCAAAATGTGCACTGCCAGAACTATCCTATTTTCCAGTGCTTCTGATGGGAAAAGATATTATGCTATAATGAATCTAACAATCTTATATCCTCTATTTATAATGGACCCAGAATGCTCCAAAAATAATTGAACTAGTTTTTTAACTTCAAGTCTTCTACTATTACCAATGCTTAGCAGCAAAGAGAATTGAACATTTTACTAAGTAATAACATGAAAGCTTAAAGAAAAAACTTTCCAACATACTGTCAAGTTTTATCAGGCATTGAGTGATTAAAGTTCAGTTCAGACTGTGCTTAGCTGAGACAATCTACTGGACCTAATTTTTCAGAGGTAGGGGGGTTTAGCCACTATATATTAAAATACTGCATTGAAATAGAGCCTGATGGAATGCAGAAAGACTGAAAAAATCTAAAAAGTTAAACAAATCTCATTAAGGGGATCAGAATTTACATATCTTCCAAATATAACTTGTAGATCAAATTTTTCTTAGGAAATTGTTTAAGACTTATTCTTAACATAATAATTATCTAGAAAAGGAAAAACAGATGAGCAGCACTACCCAAAACCCTAATGTTGCAATAAGGCCTAAGTCAGCATTTGTGCATACCTAACATACAAAAGAAAAGCAAGTCATCCATCTACCTTAACATTAATTAACCTCTAATTAGCCCAGAATACATATCCATGGTAGATTTTCATTTTGCTGTCTTTCCCATAGGCAGTCACCCTCCTCTCCCAAGTTGTGGTCTTCCTTTGAATAAGACTCTTTTGAATAGGGTCTTCATACAATAGACCTTTCTGAGCAATTACAAAATCTACTTGAATGTTTTTATTTGCAAGACAATTAATTTAAGTCTAATGCATTTAAATGTTACAAAGAAACAACATTTTCAGGTCACTTTGTTGGTTTCTTAAGCATCCATGGGCATTTCAGATCTGCATTTGTTCAGAGCTATTACACAAACAATCTGAAAAGGCTGGGATTTTGTGTCACGCTTACTTTGTTTGCTGTGTCTTTATAAAAGCACTAATGAGAGGCTTATTATAAATATGTTTAATCTGATTTTTTTTCTCCTAACAGCTCTAGAGGACAAGATTCTTAACTCCCAACTACTCTAACTACATTTCTCTGTAGCTATACTTGCTGAAAGACTGTTCACCTGTACATGATTTCAACAGATACAATTCACACAAATAATGTTTTGAGTGGACCTAATTTCTAACATGTCTAAGGAAACAAGGCCTTAGGTCAGCCAAGATTTCTGATGGAAACAGGAGAACTTCCCCTTTCATATAGTTTGTTTACGACTACCTAGTATTTAAAAGTCCAATATCTGTGTATTGTTATATCATTTACTTCAATTCTCATACTCTCTAAAAAATAAACAAGCAAAAAAGCCCCAATCACAGACAGGAAACCCACAAATAAATAAAAACATTCTCCCGTCCCACACACACACATATATACAGATATACAGCAGATCAAGATTCTGTTTATTCTGACAGAAAGTAGAAATGTTCCTAAAGAATATTTAGGGACATTTTTTACATCATGAAAAAAGACCAAAAACCAACCCCAAACAGACAATTAAATGGGGTTGTTTTCTGCTTTTTGATTTTTTTTTTTTTCAGCCTCAGGAGATGCAATTTGCTGTTCCTTCCTGAAATGAAGTACAAGTCCATTGACTGCAACATGAAAATTTCCAAGAACTCATTTGTTCAAGAACACATTTTGGGTGTTTACTAGGTGCTTGAGCTAATGGAAAAATAAGTTTTGAACAGTGAAATTCTATTTGCAATTAATGATCTATCATAGCTATTCGTAAAAAAAAAGATGCTTATGTCTCAGCAGAACTGATATACTTAGGGAAGTAAGGCAGTAGAAACAGTTCTAATTTGAGGCACAATTTCACTCTGAAGTTTTATAGCAGCCCATGTGTTATCCTACTTCTTTCATTAGTAGATATTAAAGTATTTCATAAAACAGACCAGTCCTGTTAACCTCAGCTTCCAGATGGGGAAAGAGATTCACACTGAAATACAGTTTTGTCAAACCGAATATGGTTTGGCCCTCCCATACACTAAGAAACTCCCTACCATGTTGTATTCTTTCCTGTTTTGCTTTCCTGGCTACAACCTTGATGTCAAATGCACGTATAGAGGTAATACATGCAGGAAATATATGGAAACCAACTATAGCTCAAATTTGTGGTGCAGTGGAATAGGAGCCTTTAGGAACCAAGTTTTTAGGTTTTACAGAAATAAGATAAAGTCATCTATCAAGAATATACCAGAAGCCAACAGAGTAGTACACACCATCTCCCATATCTCTTACAAAAAATAAAAATTCTGATTTTATCTTGTCAGAAGTGTCTTCATTCTTCATACTCCAGTGTTGTGTCTAATGCCATGAGGAAATGCACAGTGAGGGCATCATGTTTGCATATGCCTGTGAGAGTGCATTGTCAGATCGCCCTCAGGAGACACCTTTGCCTCTTGGGTGCCACTTAGGCAACAAAACAAAGGGCCACAGATGTTATCATTCAGAGGGTACACTTATGCAACTGTTTGCAACATATAGTTTAACACTCTTGAAAAATGCTTTGATATTGACTTGAGGTTAGAAAACAAATTAAATACTATAAAAGGCAACTGCTGAGAAGTATCTAACAGTTCTTTCTTCTAAAAGTGCGCATTACCCTCACAGAAAGTTTCCAAGTAGACACATCTTAAGTTCTGTTGGTGAAAAAGCTATTGAAGAATGGTTAATAAAAGCAAGTTTCTCCCATTAGCCAAAAAACATCTATGTACATAAGCCAGTTCAATTGCCAGTCTTTACAGCCACAACAAATACAAGTTTCTTGGGAAAGGTGGGGAGTTTAAGCAGTGTTTGTTATACTTGTTAAGTATTTCTTGACAAAATACTTCTGTGTGATGATAATCTGTGGTAGAAAACAAAAGAAAACCCCATCATTATATTACCTAAAACATACTGTATCTCATGAATCATAGCTCTGAGAACCATCAGCCGCTCCATTTATTTCAGACAGGACTGTTAGGAACCTCTGTTGGAAAATGCCTCATTTTGTTCAAGTTACTTCTGTAAACCAAGTCCCTGATGTTCCTAAACATGAATGAACCCTGGTATAGCCCAAGCAAGAACATTTCATTCTCAGACTGTTTCTAAACATAAGTACCTGTCTTCTTTGAAATCCTGTTCTAAGAAGGGAGCAGGAAATTCCTGTGGAAAGGTTAGCACTCCAGTAAACTCATGAAACACTGATGGTTTCTGCGGCTTGCTGAGACCACAGGCATTTCCACATCACCACTTCATGACTGTGCTATGGTTATTAGCAACCCAAAATTAAAATACTTACTCTGAAAAGGGATCTTTTTGCTGTTTCATGCTGTCAAATGAACCTGTAGGTGGGCAATGATATTTCACTGGGGGCTGAAGGTGAATGAAAATGGAATTAAGCTGAATGCTAAATTCAGCAGTATAATAGGAAACCAGGGACTCTGAAACCAAAACAGATGAATCTTGCAATGACTAAATATTGGATGAGCAGCCTGAATGCTTCACCAATCTAATCTTTTTTAGCAATATTATATAAGGAAAGTCTCCCTGCTCAGTTCCTGCCAGTCAAATAGGTGCTGACTAATCAACTCCAGACCAGCCTATATAGATAGCAATGAAATTGTCTTATTAACATGGCATGCAGATTTCAAGGGACAAAATACTAATTTTATCCTGTTTTTCCTTAGGAGAAGGCTACCTAGCTTGCAGTACGTGGGGCATCACTCAATTTTACCTTTTCTGTTGCAGTGATAGGAAGGCAATTTGCCACTGCCACTTCTACTAACCTATCTCCAAATCAGAAATTAATTAACAGAGCTGTGAGGACAGAGTTAGCACAACCTTCACCAGTAATTTCAGTGAGATTAATTGACAGGAGATTTTAAAACCTATTTTGACAGCAAGACAGCTTGAAATAAGTGACCGTCCTGGCTCTGTTTTGTCTGGGCTTGTAAAAGTGTCAGATACAATGTTCCACAGCAAGGAGGGAGGTGGTAGAGACGACAAGCTCCTCCTTCCCCAAGCATGTCAGGTGAGAATGTGGAAATCTTTACCCAGACACAGGATGAATGGGAAGGAGGTCATGCAATCTAAAAGCAGACACATCCCAGCAAATTACTTTCTTACTGCAAGACAGTCACTCCTGGAGAGCACAGGAAGAAGATGCATCTGCTGGTACCTGGGCACAGCTCATTCACCTGGCAGCAAAACGTTTCAGGCCTTTAACAGTAGGAATGCAATGACTCCCATTTTTGCCAGGTAATGGCTTCCTAGTAGGGGGCAAAAAAAAAGGGGAGGGGGGGGGCAGCAGTTGTTTCTAGTTATTTTTAATTCTACTCCATCTTTTTTTACTTTTTTAAATAAAAATGTTTTATACATGAACATGGGAGATGCCTTACAAGAAAACAGCTGTTTGCAGGATCATTACTCTGCTCTTCCCCAGCAGAGTTTTTTGCAGAGTTGTTTGCCTGTGAACATTTTACACAAGCAAGTTGTAAATTTCTATCACACTTTATCAGACTAGAATTCAATCTGAGTACACTGTCAAAGGAAGGCTGATAGCAGGCAAGTAATTCATTCCCTATTCCAGCCTGTTTGCTTCCAACAAGCCCATTTCACGGGATAGTTAACAGATCCTCTCATGATAAGGATGACTGCTCAAAGCACTTAGGCTGATGTTGTTTTAATACCAAATCTATATTGAGGTGGTTGACACAAGTAGTGCCATACAAAGTAGCTTACAAAGGCTAGTGGAGTGGAACAAGACATGAAAACTAATATCAACATTCCTCTGTTTCTGAAAGGCCAATGAAATTTCTTGATGCTGTAGGTATTTCTTAAATACAATGTTTCACACAGCATTTTAGTCATAGCAAAATGTAACTATGCTTGCAGATTAATTTGCTGAGTAAAGATTTCACTTTGAAATTATTCCTTCAATTCTTGTAGTGCTTGGACACCTAACATATTCTCAGTAACATTTATGTGGTATAAGATGATTGCACTTTATTCCCTTGAGGGAAAACCACCTGAAAAGGGGAAAATCAATCCCTTGACATGACCAGTTTAGTGCATATGTTCTGATTTTATGTGGTATGTAAGTGCTTATATAATAAATATTTATAATGTAAGAATCTTAAATATTATACAAAGCTTTGGCAGAGAAGATATTTTTAAGCATTAATGACAGAAGTCAAAGAGTTCAAACAATTCTCAAATAGAATTTCCCTCCCATTTTCCAGAAGTGCTTTTGAAATGGGGCCATCACATTTGAACTCATCCTGGCTGTTTCCACAATGATTTCTGGAAAATCTCCTCTTTCTCCTGCCTTGAAGGTCCTTTAAACCTCATTTCTGTTTGGATCCTTTGAATTCTTTTCCAGGCCACTAGGTATCTAAACATAGCAGAACTCTCATAAGGTATGGTTTGTCCTAATTATCAAAAGTCGTGAGTATTGTGATTGTTGACTCATGAACCACTTAACTTTAACAGAATGAAAAAAATATTAGCTCAATTAATTTGGTTGCAAGTTCTTTTCACAGCCTTTATTTTCACAAAGATATACACGCACAGTCCCATATCACTTGGTCAATAGAGAATGAGACCCTTGCTCTTATGCTGCTCACACTTTCACCCTCTACTTGCATTAGCAATTAAAAAGTATTAATCAAGCGTATGAATTGCACTGAAGGTCAAGACTCACTTTAACTCATACCTAGCTATTTGTTAGGAGCAGCCACTGAATTGTACCGTCACTGTGGTATCTGCATGTCCAGTGAAAATGTACATTGATTGCTTTCATCAGTATTACCTTGTTGTATCAACTGTCTATAAACTGCCCTTTTCTGTCACTGTGGAAGAGGGACAGTGCAGAAACCCAAAGTCTCAGTGGTGACTACTATGCTTTGGTTAAAGCTTAGGGAGATAAGTACATCTCATCTCAAAATAATTACTAAGTTTTGGCAGTTTCCCTGAATTTTGAGAGATTGTTCACAAAGTGACTCAGCCAAATATTATTTGGGGTCTTTCAAGTACATGGCAGTTTGTCCATGAACAAATTTCCAAACGCTCCCATATATCTAAAATGCTGTGTTCACAGCCCAGTTAGTTTAGTGTTAAAATCACATTCTCTCCACATCCCCCTACCAAACCCTGGGAACTGAGCAGGGAACAACAGTTTTAAGTTTCAAATCTGCAAATGCCTCCTGAGATTTTGCAAAAGCCAAAAATCTAATTCTGGGCTTGGTAATTAGTCGGGGGATACCTGTGTTTGTCAGCCAAGCATTCACACTATTAAACTGTTTGCAATTCCACTTAATGTGTTCATTGAACATACAAACATCAAATCCATAACACGCATCTGCTCATCCCAATGACAACCAGCAGAAAAGAGTTAACTCAGATCTGCTGTGCTGAGTTCTGCCAAAAACATCAAGGTGGGTAAAAGAAAAATGGAGGAGGAAGAAAAAAAAAAAAAAAGTGTGTGGGAATAATGCTTACATAATGCTTACACAGTCACAAGACACACACATGGTCATCACAGGTGACCCATATGCATCCAACTAGATGCAAATTAGTTGGTCTGTTACACTCATGGAGGGGAAAAAATCTGCATACACACTGAATACTTCTACCTTACACCAGGGTCAAACCAAAACTGATGACAAATGTCAGCACTCACATGAGATACTGAGAAACAACTCTAAAATGCCTAAGAAGCCATGCCGTTTTCCTCCTCCACCTCAGATCAAATGAGCTTACATCTTTACAGGAATCCCAACAGGCAAGTACCCCATTGGAGTTCCACTAGAACTAAGGTAATGGTGGTGGAAGAGCAGTGAACAGCTTCCAACACCTATATTAGTGAAACTATGACAACATTCTTACATTCCAAAAGAGTTCATGGCCGCAGTTAAGTTGGAATATAGTTCTCTGCAGCCATCAGTCTGAACTTGTCACAGCTCCTTCACGGCAACTAGAGGAACTGAATCACAAAGCATCTGGGGGAAAGCAGAATCCCAAAAAAGCCAGTGAGTCATCCTACAGTGTCCTGTTACTTCAGGGGGTGAGCGCTATTCCCACTACTCATGACAGTGAGCAAGCTTGACTTGTCCACCTGATTTTTTCCAACACTGAACTTGGAAACCTGCGAGAAATCTTACTCACGATTGTGGGCTTACAGATTGGTAGAACTGATACAGAAACTGTTGGAGTTTAGGAGCAGCAGTCATCAGAACTAAGTGAGGAATGCAGTGAATTTATTGTTTAATAAATTTTTATGCTCTCTGGTTAGCTTGGGAAGTCCCCACAGGAACCTAGGGGACCTTTTGCACCTGCTTCAAGAGGCTTGATATTAACTTTGCTTTTAATATTTTTTTTGAGTATCTAAAGGAACAAAAGCAACAAAACAACACTTCTATCTGTGTTTCAGGAGTAGCAGTTGACACAGTGATGTTTTCATCTTACATGCTGTATTTCTGCAGAATACATCCAGTTGTCAGACTCTGAAGAAATGAAGAAAAATTAAATTATAAAAAAAAAAAAAGACTTTTCATGTAAATAGTACAGAGCTTTTCCAATAACTCACTATCATGGCACTACTTCCCTCCTTACTGATATTCTGGTACTGACAACCCAGTGCAAATTAAGAGAGGTAAGCCTTTCTGCAGACAGAATCATACAGAGTTCAACTGAATCTTCAGCAGGACATCAAAGAAGCTTCTCTAGAAAATAAATAAATATATATATAACCATAATAGACATTTTAAAGGAATACATCTCCCAGTTTGCTTTCCTTCAAAAGCGAAGTCTGCAGAACAATTCATGAACACCAGCTTTTTGCGACTCCTACCTGCTTTCTGAATTTCTTCTTCAGAGAGGATCTGAGTGACAGAAAATATAAGCTGCATATGACCCTTTTGAATGTAGAAAGCAGCAGCTGCAACCAGGCCCCTTTCCTCTATGCATTGAAACAAGTCAAGGCATGACCTTGATGTTGCAAGTTTCTAATTAATACTCAAAAAAAAGATAGTTCTATATACACACCCAATCCAAAATATGAAAATGAAGAAGGTTTTCAGGCTGTAAATCTAAAATATCAAGCTTCTCACAGCTGGGCTGAATGGATTTGAGAATCCCTTAGAGTCAGCATTAACCATCACTGATACACAAACACCACACAGTTTGAAGAGATTTCTGCTTAATTGTGGTTAAAGGCTTGCAGCTCTTAAAATAGAAAGAAGGAGAGAAAGAAATAAAGCTTGTCTGCAGACAAATAGATTCCAGCCTACCTGCTTTATGTACTTCTGTCCATAACTCTGGTAAGCTGGTGCTTTTCTGTGCCGATGAAACTATCATTGAATTGATTGTCTCAGTTGCTAAGGAAACCAAAAGGATGATGCTAATGGATACTATTTATGACACTGTAAACCTTAGAAAACATTTGCCATGAAAAGATGCTGTCACAAGTTAGTTAAAAGCTACATTGAGTCTTAGCACAGAAAAGAGATAGATTGGATTTTCTCCTTTCTGTCTTCCCTCCGACATTTTATTTTTTATCAGATACTAATAGCTTTATGCTTGGTTTGACTGTCAGCACCACTTTACAGTCATATTTCTAGCTTATTTCAAAACACAGAAGTTAGCTCAAACACATTCATTCTAATTCTAAGCAGTGGAGTCCAGGATTTTTTTAATGCATCACACATGATGCAAAATAGGATTTGATTTTGGGAAAGTTCAGAAGACAGAATTTTTGAATCAAAAACATTGGATTTGAGATTCTTTCAACTTTGCTCCTATAAACAGCAAGTTATGGAAGATTTTCATAACAGACACAGCTGATATCATAAACCAAACTGTTATGTTACCAATTGTTACATTTTCAGGAACCTATGTTTATATTTTTATTTAAAAAATAATCTCCATTAAAAGGAGACAGACTTTCTAAAAACATAAAAAAAGCTCCAGGGAACTGTAGACCATTTTTTCTTTTTCCACAAGCTATATGTTCACAGCATGAGTCATGTATCAAAATCAACCACAGAAGTCTGAGCTTATACCAGTGAAGGATCAAGCTCCAGGCACTTATTTATTTACAGAGGGCTCGAGGAGTTATTTCTGCACTGGAGTCACAGATGACCCATAGTCAGACACCTTGTTGCCATGGAAATCTCACATCACCACTCTCTGCCTCGCTCCCATCCAAGATCCTCCTTTGCATCCTTGGTAATCCCTGCTTATCACAGCTTCCCTCATTTTGGGCAGGCAGCAGCTGCTGGCAGAACTGGAGCACGTTTAACCCTGTCTGGGTTCCTTCCAGTAATAGGAAGGTTCAAAAATGTTATTTTTTAGGATTGAGATATTTGACTGAACATCTTCTGCCACCTTCCATTCTCATGCACACAGACCTCCAAAGTTGTGTCTCATTGCTAATTAGTGTTACAAAGAAATAAACAGAGAAACTAGTGCCCTTCCATGCTGTTGAGAAAGTATAAAGTCCCAGCCAATTAATAAGAATGTGTTCCTGGAGAAAGGAAAGAGAAATAATATCTGATACTGCTCATTCTCATGGGAGAGCCATTCACTGAGGCAATTCAGTGACAGCTCATAAGGTGCATCCAGAACAAAGCAACATAAAACCCAAAAACCCACACACATCCCAACCCCCCCAAGATGTTAAAAGGTGCAGGGAAGCATACACTCCACCTGAGCACACTGTCATAGAATCTCTTGAGTTTGAAGGGACCCATAAGGATCAGAGTCTAACTCCCTGCACTTTGCAGGAGTACCTACAACTAAACCATGTGGCTTTAGACATCTTTTGCAAAATTTCTGCAGCTGAAAATCTCTGCATAATGGGGAAAAATTATACATCTTTTTGTTGTTGTTGCTCTTGTTGCCCCCATGCTTCTATTGTAGATTCTCCAGTCCAGGATCATATATCTATATACACATAAAAAATACTGCTCTTTCCTAATAAAGCAAGTAGGAACAAGGCCCTAAAATGTTAGAAAATATAGGAATCAGAAAACTTATTGGAAGAAATACAGGACAAGAGTACATTATACTATCCTAACAAATACAGGGCATTAAAGTCAGAGAACTTCCCTTGGCATGACCTGGTTACAGACATTGACCCTTGGTGATATCTGAAAATATTAAAAAAAAATAATACTAGTGATTATTCTTCATACAAGTAGACAACTCCATTTTCAGAAAGATGTCTCAATTTTACCCAGCCTGTAAGCATTAGAACTGCAACCTATCAAGATATACCTGTTTGAAGTAATTTGAGTACGAGACCATGAACATCACAGTGTAAGTGAAGGGGAAAAAAACAAAGTTATGACATTTCCCAGTCAGCTCTAGGCAAAACCATTTGAAGAAAACACCCTCTCACAACTGCCCATGCTGCTGTTCACCTTTTAGTCTCCTCTGTGGCCTCAGGAGAGAAAGCTAAAAACAGTGTTCCTGACACTTTTACAGCTTGTGAAATTTAAATAGCTCTCTTTCTGTTCAAGATTAAAGGATTTTTTCAGCAGTAGTAGTAGTCCCAGCACTGAAAATTAGCCCATTCCAATTAAAGCTTCAACTAGAAGTAATGTCTCCCTTCAGGGAATACATGACATTTTAAATTAAGAAACATTCCAGCTAACAAGCCTATAAATCTTCCCAATTAACTGTATCCTCTACTAGTTTATGAGTCTTCTGTTCAATTTGACAATCCTAATCTCCCACAGGGTGCAGAAAAGGATGAGACCTCTGTGGAAGTTGCTTTCCACTTCTTGCGGTGGAAGGGGATACAGACACCCTCCCTGACTATACTTTTATTCGACAGATCTGAGCCAAGTGGCACATCAAAGCTCAGCACTCTTCACTGCCATCACGTGAAAAGATTTTGAGTCAGCCAAAAGCCTCTGTGACGCATTTCTCACTCTCCATAAGGAAGCTCTGTGTCAGCACCACTAGAAACACAGCACCAAGTGATTCTCTCACAGGAGCATTTTGCACACTTCTCCATGGATTATTCTTTTACTAATCAAAGCTTTCAGAGAACACAGTCCTAGGGTTTGTCCTAGGAGGCAGTGTCAGTGATTGAGGGTGCCAGGTGAGGCAGGCTGGAGGAGAAAGCAAGTACAAGCACACCTGTCAGCAGCATTAAATGTAACTTTTATTTCTATTTTATAGGTGGGTTTATTCCCTTTTAATATGTTAAGAGGGTAGATGAAAAGAACTGCTAAATAGGAGATATAAAAGAGACATCTGAAAAAGTCACAAGCAGGGAAAAATGCAAGCCAAGAGCATGGGAAAAAAAAAAAAAAAAAGAACAGACTATATGAAGAGATCACTGCATTTTTTGAAAGACAAATGTCAAAAACTATCATCCTAAATTGGATGAGGCAAGCTGGGGTACTGCCAAACACTCCATAAAAATAGAGCCTGCTGAAAGACCATGTTGGCTAACTGAGTGTGATCATGGAAACACAGAATGGCTGAGGTTTGAAGGGACCTCTGGAGATCATCTAGTCCAATTCCCCTGCTAAAGCAGCTTCACGTAAAGGTGAGTTTTTAATAACTCCAGAGAAGGAGACTCCACCACTTCTCTAGGCAGCCTATTCCAGTACTCTGTCACTCTCATAGGAAAGTGGGTTTCAGTTTATGCCATTGGTCCTTGTCCTGCCACCAGGAACCACTGAAAAGAGCCTGATCCCATCCTCTTGAAACCCACCCTTAAGATATTTGTGAGCACTGATAAGATCCCCTTTTGGTTACCTCTTCTCCAAGCAAACTGGCCCAGCTCCCTCAGCCTTTTTTCATAAGAGAGATGCTCCCGTCCCCCATCCATCTTTGCAGCCCTCTGCTGGACCTGCTCAAGTAATTTCTTCTCTTCCGTGAACTGGGAAGCCCAGAGCTCGACACAGCACTCCAGATGAGGCCCCTCTAGGACTAAGCAGAGGGGCAGGATCACCTCCCTCATCCTGCTGGCAATGCTCTGCCTAATGTACACGAGGGTACCATTGGTTTTCTTGGCCACAAGGGCACTGCTGGGTCACGTACAGTTTGTTGCCCACCGGAACCCCCAGGTCCTTCTCTGCAGAGTTATTTGCCAACAGGTCAGTCCCCAGCCTGTACTGGCTGTTCCTCCTCAGATGCAGGACCCTACACTTGCCTTTGTTGAACTTCATTCAGTTTTTCTCCACCCAACTTTCCAGCCTGTCCAGGTCTCACTGAATGAGAGTGCAGCGCTCTGGTGCATCAGACATTCTTCCCAGCTTGCATCATCAGTACCTCTGCTCACAGCCCTCCGAGCTCTGCCATTCAGCCAGTTCTCATTCCACCACACTGCCCACTAACCCAGCGCACACTTCCCGAGCCTACCTATGAGGATGTTACAGGAGACAGTGCAGAAAGCCTCGCTGAAGTCAAGGCAGAAAACACCCACATCTTTCCCTCATCTGTGCACAGTCATTCCATTGCAGCAGGCTGTCAGATCAGTAGAGCATGACTTCCCCTGGTGAATCCATGCTGACTACTCTTGAGAACCTTTGCCTCTATGTTTTTAGAGATGACATCCATAATGGGTTGCTCCATCACCTTTCCAAGACTGAAGGTGGGGCTGACCGACCTGTAGTTTCCCAAATCATTGCTTTTTGAAGACTGGAGTGACACTGGCTTTTCTCCAGTCCTCAGGCACCTCTTCAGTTCTCCATGACCTTTCAAAATGATAGAGTGGCTTAGCAATAACATCTGCCATTCCCTCAGCACTCGTGGGTGTATCCCACTGGGGGCCATGGATTTGTGGGTGTCAGGTCTGCCTAAATGACCTCTAATCTGATTCTCCTCAACCAAGGGAAGGCCCTCCTTGCTCTACACCTTCTCCCTTCCTTCCAGTGTCTGGGATTCGCAAGGGCTGACCTTAGCAGTAAAGACTGAAGCAAAGAAGGGATTCAGTAACCCTCCCTTCCCCACCTTCTTTGTCACCAGGGTACTCACCTCATTCAGCAGGAGGCTCTCATTTTACCTAGGCTTCCTTCTGCTACTAACACACTTAAAGGAACTCTTCTTGTTGTCCTTGTCACACCCCTGCATACCCTGAACAACATCCTTGTATTTCTTCCAAGTGGTGTGCCTTTTTTTCCACACTTTGTAAACTTCCTTTGCCAGGATCTCCATGGAGGTTTTCTACACCCTTTCCCATCGCTATGAGTAAGGGATCAAGCCATCTTGACCTTGGAGGAAGTGATGCTTGAGTATTAACTAACTCTCTTGGATTCCTCATAATTCAGAGAATGTATGACGTGGTACAACTTGGGGCCATTTCCATGGGACACTGTGCTTTGGAACTAGAAGCTGTTGGAACCTATGTTGGCTCACAACACAGAAAGCAACAGTGCACTGTCCCACAGGTACAACCATAAAAGCACAAACAAAACATTTCATAGAGGCATTTAAAAAATAAAATTTTGCTGATGTAAAAGGAAAACAAACTCATTTTTCCAAGGTTATTGTCCCAGGCTACACTACTGGATAGTGTTGTGGAAGGAAAGGAAAGGAAAGGAAAGGAAAGGAAAGGAAAGGAAAGGAAAGGAAAGGAAAGGAAAGGAAAGGAAAGGAAAAAGAAAAGAGAAAGAAAAGAAGAAAGAAAAGAAGAAAGAAAAGAAGAAAGAAAAGAAGAAAGAAAAGAAAGAAAACCCCAAGAAAATATACCACATGTCCTCTGAAAATGCAGCATGTGTCATTACCTTCCATAAAGGTAACATGAAGCAGAGTTTCTGCAGTGTGGCCTTTGCAAACCAGATAACATTAGTCTACTACAACTGAGAACATCCCCATGCTGCCATCTCTAGGGCCACTGCAGCTGACCTCCATTCATGCAAGCAAGACAAAAGCATCCCTTCCCAAGAAACTCAAGGTTGCAGGAAGGCCGGTAGTAAAGGAATGGAATATTCTGCAATCCTTTTAACCCACATCCTGAATCCACAGGTCTTCAGACAGTCTATACATCAGGATTGCCCCTCAGAGCAATCTGTATTTAGCAGATCCTGGACAGAAAGTAGAAGAGACAAAAACATTAGGATTCCTCATTTAAAACAAACAAACAAAACAACCAAAAAAAACTCAAACCATAAACAAAACAAACAAAAAAACCAAAAACCAGCACCACAACTCATTCCAGTAACAATAGAAATGCACCACCAGGTGAGTTTGTGTTTACAAAACCTCTAATGCTCAATTAGGTGTATTTAGCACTGTACATTAGTGGTTGATCTTAATGCAGCTTCTTCTATTGATCACACTGCAGCAACTGCTACTGCTGCCATGTAAAAATCTGTACAGTGATAGAAACCTTTCCACAGATGAACCTAAATGAGAGTGTTTGCCTCATTAGTCAGGAAACACTGTCATGCTCTAATTAATTTGTAGGAGGCAGAAAATGGATAACATATGGCTCTACTCTTACAGAATCAAGGAAAAAAAAAGGAAACATGTTTGCTTGTATTTCCAGTACTAAGAGAACATCTCCACACATTTTCCAAGTGTTTTCTGCCTCTTCCAGAGGCACATACAGTATCTTTTATAGGTGCTATTCACTCTGATATTGAACACAATGAAATCTCAGACCCAGAAGCAGACCACATGCATGACTCATTACAACAATTATGGTCATTATAAATCCAAATAGAAAAAGGAGTAATTTAGGATGAAGGTTTCTAGTTAATCCCTACCATGATTACAATAGGAAGAATTCTTTTATTAACCAAAAACAACACAAATATTAAGTCATATCTCAGAACACAACAAACCAAGAAAAACAACATAAGAGATATAACATTTCTAGCAACAAAGGTCTGGAAACTGCCTTGGGTCAGTAAGTCCTACACCTTGTTAAAGTTTAAGTCCCTTTTAAATACGTGAATAAATGAAAGAAAAAAAAAAAATTTGAAGCAGCCATGGTCTGAGCTAAGCTTTGGGGGTGTAGTTTTCCAAATAGGGAAATCATGAATCAGAAAGTCATCACAGTCTCAGGACAGTTGTTTTGTGGGATGCTGCCCAACACCCAGGCTCCAAGGTGTAACACAGGATCCCGTTATTCCCCCACCTGACAAGGAAGGAGCCACAATACATTGCAGAAATGATATGGACCTGCCTAAGGGGAAAGGGACTCCAGGGCTGTGGCACACCTCTTTGTCAATGGTCAAACCGACTGGCAGCTAAATTAGCTTAAAACCATATCCTTTAAGAAGGTTCTTCCATTTCCCTCTTGTCAGAGGTCTTTATTACTTACTAAAAGGTGTTTCTATAAGCTGCATATGAAGCAATTTGCTTATAACAACATTTTTCCCATCCACAAAGTCTTCCTAGCAAGTTCTTCCATCCATTGTGAGTTGCAGAGCCTCACCTCAGTGGAGAAGAAAGTTCCCTCATGGGAGTTGAAAGAAGGACAGAACAGCCCCCAGTCCAGCAGCCTACTTCTTCTGAAAACATATACAATTTGGAGCATATTATATGTTTATTGTTATTGCTTCCCATAATAAATTGCAAATCCCCAGGATTAATCTCCAGCCTTAAAGCAAAAATGGGATGATGTGCTAAAAGTGATGGGGCAGAACAGAAGCATCACAGAGAGTCCCCAGTTGTCCATGGCCTGGGACTCAAGAAGTTGGAATTTCTCCCCACATCACAGTTCAACCAATAACCGGTGCATTTGCCTACACAGAGCACTGGGCTTTCATCTACTGGTTTTCCAACATGGAGGGAAATGTGCCCCAAGTCTTACTGATCTGCAGATAAAAGTGTCTTGGTCTGAAAAGAAGCCATAAAGATGTAACTTTCTCTTTGCACATGCACACAGACACACAGCTGGCCTCCTTTCTCCTTCCACACATTTTTGTGACTATTGAGGACTGCAGCTTGATCTCAAGACTCATTTTTATACAAGGGACAATAACCATATACAACAGAAAAAACAAGAGGCAATAAAGCAAGAAAAACTGAAGTAAAAGCAGCAAACCAAAGAAAAACACTTCACATGAGAAGTTTGTAGTTCTCCCAAAAACAACCTTGAGATTAACCACCCCAAGTATGAGGTTTGCTAAAGTGGCACTTCATACCTCTCTAGGCAAAATTGTTCACTTTCCCCAATTTCCCTTAGACTGAAATGTAGCAGAAAATGCTTTCATTGCCCCAATGTGCAGACAGAATGATACTTGTTCAACAGAAAAGAGCACTAAATCCCATTATTTCTTGAGAAAACTCAGGCAAGAAAAGTAAACACAAATGCTATTTTGATTTCCTTTGGCCCATTAGGATGCCACTATAAAGTTTCCAACTAGAAGAACAATCTTTCCTCCCTCCTTCCTTTTCTCAAAATAAATTAGAGATAAAGATCTGACTTGATTTCATCAGGAAAACATTGCACTTTTCCATATTGACTAGCTCCTACTATTGGAAACTTTAATAAGATGGGCAGCATGTCAAAAATAATTCTTGTCAAGAGAGAAAAGAAATAAACAAAAAGATGCTACACTGAAGGGTGCAAAAGTTGTTGAGATTTCACATTAAAACCTTAAACTTTCAAATTAAAACAGTATTTATTAAAGCAGACGTGCTGTACCATATGCTTTATCATATAAAGCTTCTAAAATCCATTCACAGTTCTTCTAGGGCTGGGTTATTAGGTTACAGAAGTGCAAGATGGACGTAAAACACCATTCTAAAGTTTCACATGGATTTACATATCCACAGGGAATCAGGTAGAGCATAAGTGATAAGACACACCAATCTGGGACTTCCTAGCACAGACAAAAGAAAACTTAACTTAGGAAGTAATAAAGGAAGCTTGTGTGTGGCATTCTTGAGACGTAGTTTAGGGATAGCAATAATGAATACAAAGTAAAAAAAAAATAATAATTTCTCTGTTTAAACACATTTTTTGTCTTTATATTTAAAGAGGCACAGAGTTTGCTTTCTTACATTCACATTTCTGTGATCCCCTTTGTAGGGAAGATGCAATGATAAGCTGGGAAAATAATTTTGTCATATCCAGAATGAACTTGGAAAACTACACCTTTGAGTCCCACAAGTGAATCATTTAATCAATCAGACCACTGTGAATCAGTTAATTTTTTTTTCCCCCCAATCTGTCAGCAGGCCTTTGGCAGTAGGTCAACTGCCACTCATGAAGAGGCAGGAGACAGAGTCAAGTGTCCAAGTCCTCATAACAAACAAGGCCCACTTGTCTCACACAACAAGGCTTATGAGCTGCTTACAAGAAAAATAGGAGCCAGGACACCACTCAGGTTTCTTCATCGTGAACAAAAGGAAGGTGGCGAAGAGTGAAAATGCATGAGGATGGAGGATTGCCATCTGCCACCTCTCCCCCACAGAACATACTTTTCAAAATCCTCCCAACATATCATCCCTGGATCTCATCCCAGCTTTCCCTCATGTACACTAACCATGCTGGCAGGTGCTTCCATCATTCTTCACTGGATAGCTCATGTTCTTCACAGCAACTCAACTCACAGGTGTTCAAGAAGGAAGCACTAAGAGTAGCTGTCATTCCTGACACCTCAAAAAAGAGCACACTGATTTTGACTCAGGAAACAAGGATGAGAGCAGTGGAAAAGCTGAAGGCACAAGAGATGCTGGCTACGAAAGACAGGGGCATTTTGGAACTGAAACTGGCAGATAGGTATTTCTTCGCCTGAAAATAAGCACATCAGAAATCCTAGTCAATGGCCTTGATCCTCTCAATACACCCAATCCCGGGAGGATTGCTGGTGCCCAAGGGAATTGCCAATGGGCCATGGCCATAAGGCTTCGATACCTTATACTCCAAATACTAGAAGCACTCTGTGAGATTTAAATTATATTGGGAAATCAAAAATACACAGCAGCATCAGCATCAAAAGGATGTGCAAGAATATGGATTTTATTTGTGTGTGTGTGGTTGGGATTTGTTGGGTTTTTGTTTTGGTTTTGGGAGGAAGGCTGGAGGGGGAGGGAGGGTGTTTCTTTATTTTAATCTTATTTCTCAAATGTGCTGTCCACGTCTGACCCAAGACAGCTGCTCACATCAGTGGAGCTGCCTGGGTGTTGTAATGCTTCCGAGATTACATGCTCCATGCTTCACATCAATGCGATTTATATATATGGGCAGCATACTCCTAACGGAGAGAATTAGGGACATGCACTCAACTTGGTATTTTCTACAGAGACCAAGAGGGGTTTTTTATTATAGCACTGTGAGCTTTAGAGTCACAGCTCCTAGGTGATTAGGACAACAGCCATAGACATGTTCTTGGGCTGGAAGTATTATTTCCTCCCACTTTCCACAGTTGCAGCATACATACATACAATATTTCTGTACTATATGTTGCCAATAGAGCTTCACAGCTCTTCCACAGTTACAAGATCTTCCTAACCTCTAACACAATTATAGCTGCCACTACTCTTCTGCCTGCTGTCTTTTTTCCATGATTGTCTTTCATTCAATATGAATTTTCTCCCATCAGTGCCCATGGTAACATCCATAGAATTAGCTCCAGGCTAGACAGTGGCCATGAACAGCTTCCTAACCATGGAAACCTGCCAACACTTATCACAAATGTAAGATGTTTCACAGAAGTGAAAAGCACAACAGTGCTTCTTTAACTCCTTTGCACATCCTTGGCACATTGTGGTAACCAGAGCAATTTGTAAACATGGTGAACTGCCTGTCTTGCCTTTTTACATTTATAAGCATATGGATACACCTTAACGGCATGTTCAAAGCTTCTAGTACTATAAATTCAACTAAATAGTTACCTTCACATTAGGCATCAAATAATACATGAGTCACGATGCTGTCAAAGATGCTATTGTGATAAAGATGTACAACACACAGTCTCCCTTGTGATGAAAAATACACAGAAACTGTTTTACACTGGAAAATTTTGAAGATGCATGCTGAATATTTAAAATTTGCAATTATGAGTATGACTTTTGGGTATAGGGGGGTTAATTGTCTTTTTTTAAGTAACTTTAGGTATCAAATTGGGATGAAGGATGATACAATCACATGCCATAGAATTAATGTTGATAGCTTGGAATCCTGCAGTGATTTCTTTTAAAACAATCACCAATTGTCTCCCAGAGTGTCTGTTTGCTGAGAACATCAAATAATTAAGTTTACAGTGATGAATCAGGAGTAGCAGACCCAGCCTTATTTGGGAAGCAATCAAACTATAATTAGACCAGAAAACATTGAATGTAATAAAACACAGATATGCATGCTGTTAGGAAGTTCCATACAGGGACAGAGAAACCTTCAGCATGCGGCAGAAAAATAGTCTGCCTTGATCTTCATGGGAATCAAGTCCAGATTTATATGCACTTTAGAGAAAGGCACAAGAAAGTCCATGCCTGGCTGCTACATGATGCTCAACTACTCAGTTTCTCCTCTCCTTCAATCAATTTAAGATAGCTTTTGCCCCAGAACACAGAGGTTCATATCCCTAATTTAACAATCAAGTATCCTCAGCTGCCATTGAACAGCCTTTACTTTTAGGTTACATATTTTCATCTGAATGCTTTCTACTATTACCTAGAATGTTTGGTCATCTGTAAAAATACTTCTCCTTTCTAAATCCTTGCCAATTTACAGGTTATAAGCCTGTGGATCCATAAAGCCTTGTATAAAAGCTTTTATCACGGAGACTTGCTAATGGCTGTATTTTTACATTTCTGCATTCGAGACTGCTTACCAGAACAATATGATTACCATAATTTATAACATCACTGATAATCAGAAGGCTTTATTCTCAGCCCCTCAAAATGTGCAAGATCAAATGTGTTTTGTATAATCCAAGGTATGAATTTGAATGGTATACCACAGCAATGTAAAAACTTGCCATATGACAACATTTTCCCATCAATCTTTCACGTAGGGTTGGGTGGATCTACCTAACATACATCTATGTAATTACTCATATCATAGAAGGGTTTTGGTTGGAAAGGACCAAAGGACCTTGAAATTCATCCAGTTCCTACCTCCTGCCATGGGCAGGGATACCTTTTACTAGGTTGCTCAATGCCCCATCCACCCTGGTGTTGAACAATTCCAGGGATGGGGCATAACCATAACCTCTAAGGGCAATCTGGACCACAGCAAAGAATTTCTTCCCAAAATCTAATCTAAATCCACCCTCCTTCAGTTTGAAGCCATTCCCCTCTTCCCTGTCCAATCACTACACATTCTTGTAAAAAGTTCCTCTCCAACTCTCTTCTCCCTTTTAGGTACTGGAAGGCTACAATAAGGTCTCCTCATAGCTGAACAACCCCAAATCCCTCAGCCTGATCGTCACAGGAAAGGTGCTTCAGCCCTCTGATCATTTTCACGGCCCTCCTTTGGACTTGCTCCAACAGGACCATAGCCTTATGTTGGGGGCCTGAGACCTGAGTGCAGCACTCCAGGTAGGATCCATAACAGCAGAACATTGGGGATTACAGCTGGCTGGGCTGTGAGCACACTTTTCTGCTTCATGTTGAGCATCTTATCCCCCAACACGCCAAGTCTTTCTCAAGGCTGCTCACAATCCACTCTTTGCCCAGCCTGTATTTGTGCTTGGCATTGCCCTGACCCAAGTAGAGGACCTTGCACTTGGTCTTGTTGAACATTGTGATGTTCGCATGGGCCCACCTATAAAACAGCTGTCCAAGATGGGTCCTTTGAGCTCTCCTGAGTCGCAGTGGGCCCGTGACCAGCAATGTCCCTCCGAGTGGGGCCTCTCGGACCCAGCAAACCTTCAGGTTTGCTACACCTGAATGATCGCCGAAACACAACGTGTCCTGGGCTGACACTTCAATCCTCAAAGCCTGAACCTTTGCCCTTCAGGAGATGCACAAGTGAGTATTTCACTGACCTCTGAGAGGAATTTTTCATAGGTACCTTGCTTGCGCTGACTGTTTCTGTCTGTGTGCATGCCCTTGCACATATCTTACAGCAAATCTGAGAGAAACACTGCTTTCTTAGATGTGTAAGTACCTCAGATATCTACATATCCAGGCCTGTAAGGTTAAGTTATAGTTACAAGCTTACTTAGAAGCTGTGATGGGTTGTTCTTTTGCTAAATTGTCAAACGTGTTATAAGCTAAGGTAAGTGCAGCTAAGTGTCCTCTCAAGTTGCTAAGAAGAACTTCGAAGTGATAAGTTAGGTTAAATGCTGTTAAGGGCTATTCCTCTCTTAGATTGTTAAGTTATAAATTAAGTTATAAGTTGAGTGTTTTCCCTATGTCAAATTACTAGGCTTAAGGTATAAGTGAAGTTGAAGTACCATTAAGTTTGAGTGCTGCTAAACTTTTGGGCCGTGTTCCTTTTTTGTCTTTGCCCTGACTTTCCCTTTGTCACTGTTACCAGTCACACACCCACCCACCCACACACACACACACACACACCCACACACACCCTAGGTAGTTCTCGGTTCATTTCTGCTTTGATTGCCTGGATTTTGTTTGGCTTCATTGTTGCTTGCTTTCCCTTGAGTGCCTTAGCTGTCCTGTCAGTAGGGGAATGAATTTTGCCAACAAACTTGTCATGCTGTGTCACTTAATATTAAATCCGACTCTTCCTCATACCCTTGCCAATGATTTTTGAAACAAATCTCAAACACACTTGTTTGTGACACCAATCCTCTCCTTGTTTTCCAGGTGCCTTAGCAGAGTTTCCAGGAGGCTCTGATTCTCAGCCTTGCCAGACACCAAGGTGAGACGGACTGGCCTGTAGCTCCCTGGGTCTTCCTTTATTTTCCTTTTTAAAAATAGAGGTTATGTTTCTCCTTTTCCAGTCAGTGAACACTTGACCAGACTGCCATAACTTCTCATATATGATTGATAATAGCTTAGCAGCTTTATCTGCCCCCTGAACCCACAGATTTATGCATCTTCANTAGGGGAATGAATTTTGCCAACAAACTTGTCATGCTGTGTCACTTAATATTAAATCCGACTCTTCCTCATACCCTTGCCAATGATTTTTGAAACAAATCTCAAACACACTTGTTCGTGACACCAATCCTCTCCTTGTTTTCCAGGTGCCTTAGCAGAGTTTCCAGGAGGCTCTGATTCTCAGCCTTGCCAGACACCAAGGTGAGACGGATTGGCCTGTAGCTCCCTGGGTCTTCCTTTATTTTCCTTTTTAAAAATAGAGGTTATGTTTCTCCTTTTCCAGTCAGTGAACACTTGACCAGACTGCCATAACTTCTCATATATGATTGATAATAGCTTAGCAGCTTTATCTGCCCCCTGAACCCACAGATTTATGCATCTTCAGGTTCCTTAGATGTTCTCCAACCTGATATTCTCCCAGTTCCGGCCTTTTCCTTTTGTGACTTGGATGGTATGGCTGGAGCATTTGCTGGTGAAGATCCAGGTGAAAGAGTCCTTGAGTGCCTCAGCCTTCTCCATGTCCTGGGTAACCAGGTCTTCCCTCTCCTTCTGGAGAGGACCCACATTTTCCCTAGTCTTTCTTTTATCACTGAAAAACTTATAGAAGTTTTTCTTGTTGCCCTTGAAATTTCTGGCCAGATTCAATACTACTGGGGCTTTAGCTTTCTTAACCTGATCTGTGGCTGCTTGGACAATTTCTTTGGATTCTTCCCAGGCTATCTGTCCTTGCTTCCATTCTCTGTTAGTCTGCCCTCATGTGTTTGAGGTTTGTCCAGGAGCTCCTTAATCATACCTGCAGGTCTCCTGGCATTTTTGCCTGACTTCCACTACATTGGGATGCATCACTTCTAAGCTTCTTCCCTCCAGGGCTTTGTCCCATGGAACTCTACCAAACAGATCCCTGAGGAGGCCAAAGTCTACTCTCCTGAATTCCAGGGTAGTGAGCTTCCTGTGTGCCCTCTTTGCTGCCCTAAGGATCTTCAACTCCACCATTTCATGGTCACTACAGACAAGGCTCCCCTTGAGTTTCACATTCCCCACCAGTCCCTTCTTGTGAGAAGCACCAAGTCATTGCTCAGTGGAAATTAGGAGATTTTCCCATCATAAAAGGCGAGGTGCCACAATTTATCCAATCCATAGCATCCTGTCACACTTCAAAAAAGAAAAACTTGCTGTCTCACTGCATGTTTTGCAGCACATGTAATTTCTGACCAGAGTGTAAAAAGCTCCAACACAGCACCGCAGAAAGGTGGACTGTACCAGGCCAATATACAAGCTGAGTTTAGCCCGAAAGTGAAATGACAGAGAGGGCTTCAGTTGCAGAGCAGTGGTTTCACTTGTATTATTGTTAGTCCTGCGACAGTCAATCATTCTTTATACTCTTGTAAGGTCACAGGACTACTACAAATTTGTGCTTGGTCAGCAATTCAATATTCTCAGCTATTTTCCTTCAGGTCATTCCTAACAGCCTCTGACTCACCAAGGAGAACTAAATATAACTTCTGCTTCATTCACTGCTGCCACTGCTGTGAGAGGAAAGCAAGCAGAAGCAGAGCACAGGGGTCCTAACCACAGCACTGCCTCGACTCGCAAGCTACACATAAACCACACTGCTTTCCTCCAAACGCTCACTGAGATGGACCCTACCATCTTAGAAACAGTTACAGAATTTGTAGTGTCAAGGGAGCTGCAAAAAGTGGTATGTCTGTAATACCTAGCACTTCACTAATTACTGTCCGGGTGATGAAGCTGAACCTTTTTACACAGCTTACTGTTACTACAGCATTTTCTTGAAGTGCATAAAGACTCAAAGAACAAGAAATTTAGCAGTTTGGGGGGGAAGGGGGTGGATATATTAAAGTACAATTTGAAGGATATAATTAAAGTCTCACTTTCATGCTTTCCCAAGAATCTAGCCTCTTGGGATTTTACAGAACAAAACCTAGCAGTCAGATGAGAGAGATTTTCACTAAGAAACAAAACCAGAATATCATGACAAAATTTAATTTTGTATTCTACAAATTCCAAGAACAGAAAGCAGCAATAAAGGGAAACAGAGTGTCATTACAGGGCTTGAAGGAGACCTTATGATAACATTTTTCAAAGCTAGCAATGAAATTGAAAATTATCCCAGTGAATTAAATATCTCAGAAAGATATAGAAGAAGGACTGTTCTCTTTGTGTTTCTGTAAAACCAACATCCTTGGAATAAGATGCAGTAGTTATGGAAAATTCCTCCTGGGCTTCTTTCTCAAAAGCAGTTGGGAATTCAGTATAACTCCTAAAATTATTATTATTATTATTCATATATAAAACACACACATTTAGTAGCACTTTTAACCATCTGGACTTGGATTTTACACATTAGTTTACATAAACCAAGTAAATTACAAGGTCTCGATATATTTTGTAGCCTGCAACCTATGCTTTCATCAGGTTTAGGCTGCATGTATTTGTTCTAAATTTAGAAAGTGGTCCACTTAACCTTGAACTTAAGGAGCAGCTATCATGTGGATAATTGATTTTGGTTACTTTCTTAATTGTTTTTCCAGTGAATACAGCAGGAGCACGTGTCCCTTTGACTTTCAAAATACAACATTCCAAGTTAACACCTTTCCTGTGCTTGCCCCTTCCTGTTAACATCTTTTCCATTAAAACCCTCTCCGATAGAAAGAGTCAGGGATTGAGGCTGGCTCAGGTACACATAACACAGAGGCTACCAGCCGAATGACTGATGGAGGATGTGCACCCTCCTTACAGTGCAGTTGAGCTGTGCTGCAAACTGCTGGGGAGACAGCATGGTTTATGCTACAGAAAGTGAGAGTATTGCTATATGACAAATCTTAAACACAGCCTCAAGCAGTTCAGTCTAAGCTGTGGCTACCTTCACTGCAACATCCATCACTTCATTTTTGGCATCTTTTATCCCAAAGGCATCCTAGCTGTAAACACCTGCACGCCCACAAAAGCCTTCCATTTCCTTTGCTGAGGAAAACTGCATTCTCATTTAATTTTTAAAGCTTGTCTCAAAATTCTCTTAATAGTGATCAAGGTCATGCACTGCCAGATTCCAATGCTTAAATTTTCAAATGGGCATTGTTTTGTATCCACTTGCACTTACTAAAATTCACATCTTCCTTCTATCTCCTGAGAAGCAGGAACCCAGTTGCTTAAAGTATATAAAGCAGGAAAGGAAGCATGGCTCTTGAGGGGACTGATAACACATACCCTCATATCCATATAGCCTTTTGTCAATGGATTTGTTCAAAGTCTGCTTTCATATTTCACTTAGGTTGTTTCAAATGTCTGACAGATAAGGACCAGAGCAAGGTACTATTCCACAGGGGCTCAGTGTGCAAGAGGTCATGGACTGCTGGCAGAACATTATCCATCCTTCTCCAGGTCCAGTGAGCACTAAAAGCATCACAGTAAAGCTTACAGATTTGTAGGTCGCATTCCTGTATCACAAAGCCATTCACTCTTTGTTGGAAATAATGGATCTTCTGATGCAGAGCAGCTGGGCGGACTGGGAAGTTTTATGTAGAAGGGCAGAGCAAGTTGTATGCAGGTACTGAAATGCAGTGGGTCTGTGGTATTAAGAGGGCATTGGTGATGTTCATAATAGCCATTATTGAGAATAGGGGGAGGGAAAAAAGGCTACAAGCTTTAAATATTAACATGCTTGAATATCAACCCAATAAAATCTTTGCTGTGAGCAAAGAAACTCTCACTGCAGGACAGATGTTTCTAAAAGCTGACTAACCAGAAGAGCAGGATAATAATCTTATAGTAAACTGGGTATTTTCAAAACTAGTCCAGTCTGAACAGGAACTGGATTTTCCTTGACAGTTCTGCTAAAATCCACTGTGAGAAGCAATAAGAATGCATTTTCAGAAGGCACCTGTGAGGTATAAGGATCAACAAAACTTTCATACATTCCACAGTTCATACATCAATTTATGCTAGTATATGGGACTGAGAACCTCAAATCAGACATTTAGGCACCTGTGCCACAGGAAAGGACAATGTCTGAGGAGATGGAGGTGGATCTCAAGGGGCTAGAACAGCATGTTGAGATATTCAGCATTTTATGAATTCCATTTCAAAAACAAAGGAACAATTTATCCTCAAATTCAGGGATTTTCAGTCATTGTTCTAAAGCCTTGGAAGGCCTCATACAAGATTTCTCAGGGGTATTTTAAGCATTTAAATCCCATTATCATGTATGAGCTTCCACAGATCAGCAGCTCAGCATGTAATTCAGGGGATTTTCAAGCACACCTTCCTCCCAATAGCTCCTGTGTGAATTAGTCATGAAAAAACCATGTAGGACAGGACTAATTATAGAATAAAACCTGACAGATGTGGTCTATCAGAAAGATTTTCTTTGGAATAATAATTTTAAGAACAACTATATTTAACTGTATAGCTGAATTCACAGTTAAAAAATAGTCCCTATTACTCAAGGCAAACTCTTGCTCTGCAGTATGTCCTGTTCTCTGCAGTCTTAGCAGGCAGCTGATATTCCCCATTTTTTCAGCAGTCTTGAAATCTTACGCCCCAACTTCAGTTACTGCTTTAAACAGAGCACAATTCCTCCACATTTCCCTTGAAGGGCATATTTAAACTTTAGTTTTACTACCTCTGAATCTCCAACACACTCACTCTGGATATTTCCAGAATAATCATAAGAATTCAGCAATGCCCCAGCATTGCCAAGAGGAACATTATCTTGTATATAACTGTACTTCAAAGAAGTTTTGAATGGCATTTTCCCTGTGAAAGAGCATCATACTGACAATTAGTTATGGCTTTGCCTGTGTTTGCTCTTTTCCAGGTCCTCTGTTTCCATTTCCTCTTCAGTTTTATTCAACCACTTTAAAAATCAGGCCTCAAACTTACCCTTTCTCTGTTCTCTGAGATGACACCTATCCTCTTATAATATTTATGAAGTAGCTGCTAATGGTACCAGACCTGCTTTGACTCACTCTTCAACCACTCCACAATGAAAATATTTCAGTTTGAAGGAACTGGATTTGGCCTTTTGAAAAGCACCCTTGAAAGAACAGTGCTTAGAACAGTTATTCCATGGTAGATGTCCCACTGCAATCCCAAGGTGTGACTGCAGTCAGACAGAGGCACTCAAGCCAGACATAACCGTGGTTATCCAGCTCAGTTTCTGTGTTCTTGACAAGCCACCATGCTCTTACCAAGGCTCATTGGATTGGCACCTGCTTCATGGCTTGGAAACTAGGTCCTAAGTGACCATGGCTACACATTCTTCCTGATGCACAAACACTACAATATTTATCTCCCAGATTTTCTAGCAGATATCTCTCCAGCCATTGGAAATGGGAACTTCTGTGTTAGCCCAGGTGAGATCTGTAGTCATGACTGAACAGCACTGAACATAAGATGGGCATTAAGCCACAGGGTGAATATTCTTCGTATATATTTTTCCCTCACATCTAGGGGAGAAAAAAGTTAACGCAACACAGTATAGGTGTTTTCAAAAGAAAAATAACACACAATAAATGTAGTTAAGATTAGTAAATGGGTATGCCTGTAAAGGTATCAGCCCACATCAAAAATTCAAGTGCACAGAACCTAAGAGCAGACAGCAAAGACAGAGGAAAGCAATGAGAAATGCCCTGTTGTGACCTCACCACCTGAGGAAGGTGTTAATGCCTAACAAAAGACATCTCTGTGGTAAACCACTGAGCTCTTAAAATGCAATTATAACTTCACAGTGGCCTGGACCAGATAATTTACAACTTCAATACTTCCAGGACTCAGGCAGAATGTTGGTGCAATTAAACAATTTATTTCTCAATTAGCAATGAATTTAACAAACATGAGAGGCAGAAGAAATTACAAAAGGTGTGAAAAATTGAGGAGTACACAATCCAATAAGTTATGCTCAGGTCTACTAAGTCAGACCAGGATCCTTGTGCAAGCATCTTAAGGAGGGAAAGGTGACCCCCTCTGTATAACTGGTAATGAAATCAAACACGCAAAGGCCTCAAGAGACAAACAATCCTCTCACTTCATATAGCCAATACTTCATCAAACAAAACAGTGTTGGAGCCTTCACCCCTCCTTCTAATACACCCTGACCACAAGGACTATTTTCTCCAGCCACAGCTGATTGATAAGTTCTTCAAAGCTCAGAGCAGAGAGAAAGTCAAGCTCCTTCTGATTCAGACAGAAAGTGTGGAAATGAACATAGAAACAGCAGAAGGGGGCTGTAACTGAACAAATGGCTCTGGAGCATGAGACTGGAACTTCATTACCATCCCCCCATAGCCATGTCTACAATAATGATCCAGCAAGGGCACAGATATGAACACCCTCTCATGATACTGCTTGTTGTCACGCTGACCCCATTTTGACCCAGACAATGTAAGGACATAGCCACAGAGCATGCTTCTCATATGCAGCACGGATAGTGGGGGAAAATGGGGAGTCTAGACATGCATGTGACCCTTCAGAAAAAAGCCAGGCCAGGCCAAGTTGCCCTCAAGACCACATAGTAAAGTACTGGGACCATTTTATTTACTGATAGACATGTACCTGAGAATGATTTGGGTTGGAAGGGATCTTATACCACCTCATAGAAGTACTAGGAGCTGCAGAGACAATTGCTTCTGTTACTAAGAGATGCCAAGTATGATAAAAATTATAAGTTTCCTTGGTCTAAAAAAAGCCTAACGTCTTTTTATTTTTGACATGGATGAGTCAGCAGATAGGAAGGCAATTCCCAAATATAGCGCCTTGCACCAGAGGACACAGCAAAAAGAAAATTTGATCAAGGCTTCCTCCCTCACAGAGATCACATTGCTTGTGATGAGCCACATCAGTCAAACAGCACTGCCCATCACCAGCCCTTCCTTAAAAGTGCCCTGAAGTGTTCCAACAGGGAGGAAAACAGTACTTTGTTTGGTATAAGATGAGGAGATGACTTACATAAATTTTCTGACGTGGTTAAGACGACTTGGGGTATCCATCTGGAACAAGAACAAAGCGATCAAATAAGTAGCTGTTGGTATTGTCACATTCTTACTCATTTTTAGGTAGGTCTCATACTTAAAGTATGTTCTCTGGATTGTTTTGAGCTTTCCCTAGCAAAGGCTTGTTGGGCAGGCATTCCAGACAATATACTTCATACTACACACTGCTTAACATCGACATTTTTTTCTGAAAATTTTGTTAAACTACAGGTCTTTTCTAACTTTTGGCTTTATTTTAGTTCTGTGAGATATAACAATCCCATAGGAGTCCAAACCAATTCCTGGCTTGCCACGTTTTTCTGAAACAATAAAGTCCAGTCACCTTGACACATAAGGCTCTCTGCAAGATGAAGGGCATTGCTATGCAATTCAAATTTCAGAAAATTTCTGGCTTTATGGCCGCCGGTCCCAGAAGATGAGATTCATCACAGTTCTACTAACTTCAAGCAAAGCTATATCAATTTACTCCAAAGAAAGATATGATACAAATAAGTACTTTTGGACCCCTCACTGATGAAACAGCCATAAAAAAAAGTATGTTTTTAAGAGTTGGCTACAAAGATCCTAGGACTAGGACATCATTGTATTGGTAACTTGTTGGGTATTCTTACACATTTCTGCTTAAAAACACCAAGCTGAAATTACCTTCACTAACATTTGAGAGCAATTTTTAAGTAATGAGTTATATAATGTAGGCAGTTTCCTCTTTTGTAAGGTATCTGCATACCCAGGAAAAGGAATGCTCTTATGAATATAAAAATGTAACCACCAGACCCTAAAACACGTCTTGCAGAACTGTTTTTTGAACATAAATATCAGATAAATCATGTAAGTCATAGTGTAAAATGAGCCTCATTTGTAAGTACACTCCAAATACTTTGCAAACTGCTAGTCTCACTGGAATGCAGCAACAGGTTTGAATGGAAGTGTGGATTACCAATATTTACTGTAACATTCAGTGTCAGTATTAAGCAGGCTAGAATCAGATTTTAAGAACAGAATTTAATAAGCCTATGTAATGCTGAACATACATCATACCATCTATAATAACTGTCACCTCAGATAACTTTGATAAAGCTACCAGCTATTTTCCACTCCTTAACTCATTGCCCGGACTAAGAACATAAAAATCTTGAATTATTTCCATGGATTTCAAAACTATTTGAACCTTCAATTTTGGACATTGTTTCTCATATCTTCAGGATAACATTTATACATTTCCATGAATTGGTACATTTACTATCATGTAACATAAATCACTACAGTATACAACCAGATAATTTAACAAATGATATATCAATTCAGTCCTCCAAATCCATGGGTATCAAACTACTTAGTCCTACTTCTATCTCTGACTCTATTAATTTCCAGTCTCATCTCACTCAAAACATACCAGACACTGAGTATATTTATATGCCAAATGATTGTGCCACAAAAGGATGGAATGAATTTGTGAAGGACATATGCTAAGGTATCCAAAATGCTAAGAAATAAGACCTCATAGATGCCTCTTTTCCCAATTTGCAATCCCAAATCACTGAGTACACTACCTGTGGCTATTTGTTGAGTTAAATGTCTACTGTGATGCACAAACACAAAGTTGGGAATCCATCTTCCTTCTTGAGAAGCACATTAATTCCCTCAGTGCCACCCACGGTTTGGGATTGTTCCCAGATGCAAGAACAGTGGGTATGGGAAGCCCTTCCCTCAAAGATGTGCCTTTAATAAATGAAGCAATCAAAATAGATTATTTTTTTTCTCCCAGAGCTTCAGAGCACAGCACCCAGTATCTCTTGCCTTTAGACACCTTTAGGGCTTGTTAAGTAAACATATAGCCCAAGAGGTAACATGTTCCAGAGAGAGAAGATGCCAGAAGTATATAAATATCTGGTCCAATTAAACAAAAAGTGATGGCAAACTCCAGTTTGGCTTAGCATTAATGGAATTCAGTAGAGGCATTTCCTAATTTGCCTCATAGTTTCCAAGAACAGGATCACAGAGAAACATGCAAAAATTATAACAGAAGAATGCCCCCACATTATTAAAGCAGATACATGAAAAAAAGAGCAAGTTCTTTGCTGACCTTTCTGTATCAATTTTTTTCTCATCAATAAGAGCACAGCATGAATGCAATTAACATACAAGGGGAATAAGAGTCAAAACAAACTGGATCTCAAGAGAGAAAATCATAGCAGCAGCAGATGGAGGCAGCAGTAAACATTAAAGATGCTGGCAAGACCCAGTTCTCTCCTCTGGCATTTCTGAAGAAATATTTATTCAGAGTTGAGCCTACACACATAATGGTCAACTTAAAATGAAAGTATATTTTCTCAAGGGGGAACACTGTCAAATGCACAAACTCAGTGCAGCAGCACTTAACAGCCAACTCACACAACCAGCAGATGAGCTCCTTCCTTCTAGCACCCTCAGGGACTAAGCTTGCTCTTGTCAGTAACTTCACTTTTGTATGGCAACATGCAATCTAAGCCAAAGCTTGAGAAGTTAATACACACCAAAGAACAGAAAGGGCTGCTACCAAAAATCTCACACTCACCAACTTGCGAGTCTATACTCCTTCTATTGACTTTACCCTGAAAAAAATAGATTATATGCCTTTACAGCCTAGGCAACACATGTGAGTGATCATCATTACAGAGGAGTCCTGAAGCTGGGTTTAAATAGGGTAATAGATTAAATACCTGTTAACTGGAAGTTAAAGGGCACAAGAGTATAAATAAAGCATTCAGGAGCCCCTTGAGCCATGGTGGCAGTAGGTTTTAATTGGGTTTTCTGGTGAGGCAATTCCTCTTTTGTGATTTATAGTGAAGAAACAAACTAGTCTTATTTTGAAATCCTAATTCATTATGGAGCATAAGATTAATTAAACCAAAAGCCCCAACAAAAAAAAAACCAAACAAAAATGCCACAAACCCCTCAAATGAACCAAAAAGACCTTCACAACCACCAAAATCTTCCTCTGGGTAACATGAAAGATCTGAAGAATCTACCTAACCTCTCTGCCAAAGAAAGTCTGGAAGGTCTCCTTGTTGAACTTAATCTCTGCGTAGCAATTCTAAATGCATTATAGTAAGCTGCCTCACTATAATAGGTACCGGGGGCATTTGAAATTGTCCCTGACCTAAGGCTTGAAGGAGTCTGAGAGTGAGGAGTGTTACACTGCTGTTCTTCCTCATAAATGAATTGAAATTGCACTTAGATGCCATTACAACAGTCAGGAATGAAGTCAAATATCTGGGCAAAAAACTCTTATCACCCCCACCTATACAATTAAGGTGCAAAGAGAGCCTCAGGTTTTCTTTCACACAGCCACCTAAAATGAGGAAGCACTTAAGGCTGAGTTAGTGGTGAAATGAGAACTCTATTGGTATTGTGAGGAATTTTGGCATTGACTCCAATGGAACTACACTATTGCCGACGAGGTAATAAGAGGTGTTACCATCTCTGAAGATAACACTGAAAAGCATAAAAGTGTCTTCTCATCTTCTGTATAATTCAGAATATACAATAATAATAATACAATTTCAGACAGCTTCTGAATTAAGCCTGTTATTTCTTGTGGACTCGGCATCTTCCAAAAAGACTGCCAATCTTGATTATGAAACCGGACAGAGAAGAATCTAGCAAACTCCTAGGCAAATTTCTAAGACAATTAGTTAGCTTTACAGTTAAAACCACATTCCCCATTTCTAGTCTGCATTAGCACTGCATTAATTTTGAGCACCTTTATCACAATACATTTTTTTACTTAAAATTATAGTTATGAACTACCAGAAATTGCTTCAACTACAACAGCCACAGTGTTGATTACAGCAATGAAAATGCTATAAATCAGCTAAAAAGTCTCCCCTATAAAAGCTGTAGTCTATTCAATGTAATTAAACAGATCATGACCAAGATGCACCTTAACAACAGCAAAGCAATTTAATCACTGGAATAAGTAACCAAGAAAGTCATTACTCCCTCTGTAGCTGGAGAAATAAAGGGCTTTAGTGTTTCATTACAAAACACAAATATTTATTTTGGACTGACACAAAATGAGAGGTTTTGTTTCATTTGAGACTATTACTTTACTTTGTCTTACCTTTTGTCTTTCTGTCTTGATACATTTACTAAACCAAACCAAACCAAACTATTTTTAATGGAAGAGTGAAAGGATTAAATTTCAAAGCAGAAATATTTTGACATTTCAATTGTTACTTGAAATATTTTATTTTGAATAGTGCTTTATCAAAATGCTTTTTTCAAAACCTTTCTGGTCTCCTTCCATGCTTCGTTTTCTACACTGAACCAAATAAAAAGATATTTCCTTTCTCCAACCCTCCATAAACATTTTTTTTCAGTGAATTTACAATCTGTCAAAACAAAATTATGTCCTCATTTATGAAATATGTAAAAATCATTCCAAAAGTTGGAGAAGAGAGTTATTGCCCTCAGTTATGAGGGATGTTGAATAGTCAAGTATAATGGTATCTTTCAGTCTTGAAATTGATAACTTAGGAAAAAAGAATTAGAGAACTTTCTTTGAATGCTAGATACCTCAATCATGAATTGAAGATCCTGGTTTTTCCACTTCTAGCTGGGCAGTTCAAATTCAAATTGCACTCAAAACGTCTAATAAAAAAGCATAGTTGGTGACCCAGTGAAAGTTACAGGCTATGTCAGTACCCACCAGACCATGTCAGTGACATCATGGATCATCTTAACATCAAGCAAAAAACCACTGGGACACAATTCACTGTAGAGTATGAAGTGATAAAAAAACCCAAACAAAAATAAACAAACAATCCCCAAAATAAACAAACAAACAAATGCAATCAAAACCACACTAATTTCCTCAGAATAAAAAAAAAAGGCACTCAAATGTATTATTTAGATAACTACATCTCATTGATTTAAAAGGGCTTAGCTCTCTTAAATGAGGTACCACTGCCTGAATAATTAGATCCCAATGCAGTTTTGAAGACCTGTCCCTTAATCTTCAATCTTTTCAGCACAAAACACCCAGAATGAGCAGCTGTCCTGAGCTATTAAAAAAGGGAATAGAATGAAAAAGTGACTTAATTTCCTGTTAGAAATTCATTCTTCAGAGAATATAACATCATATAACACTGAGCATGCAAACAGAAGAAAAGAGACAGGGAAACATATTTTATTAGTGTGTTGTGTGCATTCTATTTCCTCGTGAAGTCTGCACACAACTGTTATGAGCTTAAAGATTCTGGAGAGAAAAGGTGCTCTGCTGAATTAGCTCTATCAAGTGCAGAGCACCACGCCCACAGTGAAACATGGTCATAGAAATCAAAAGGGTTTTAAAATTCTGTAGGCATAAGCAGAAGATTTATATCAATCAATCTGTCCTTGTTACATATTCACAAATGCAGCAATGTTTTAAATGTCCCACATGAAAGTCTGAGGATGATGTCAATAGGATGATATTGACACTGGAACCTTGCTGGCTCATGCATCAAAGAGATTACATTTCTCACTCTCAGGTGTCCATGAGAGTGGAATTGCTCTGCCCATGATTTACTTTTGAACACCATTGGTGAATTAAGGTGGACAGTGTCACCACAGAATTCTGACTATTTTTAAGTTCAGAAATAATAGTTTTCTAGTCTTTTGAGGGTACCTGCCTGTAATCCCACCGGTCCCATGCCCTCTGAAAATGCACTGGAGTCAACAGTGGAACCAAATTTTTATTGGACTGGCTAAAAAGAATATAACATTTCCCTTGTGTCTCTATTCAAACACCTTGGATAGATTTGACATGCTTATTTTCTCATGACATCTATAAATCATAGGAACAATCAGTGTATGCTCTCTTCAGTTTGGGGTTTTTCTTTTTAAATAGAGGTTAAAAGTTCTGGAGATCCTCGTAGCAACACAGGCGCTGCCTTTGGGTTGCAATTTGACAGCGGTTCTCTTGAAAGTAAATATATAGTTGGTTGCAAAAGCTGAGATGGCACTTATCTAATCTTTCTCACTGTTGTCTGGGAAGTAATTGTTTGCAGAGAGACTTTCATCGCTGAAGTCTAGCAGTGTTTTCTGAACAAGAAATATGGACTAAGAGACAATCAACGACAGCCTGGCAATTGACACTCGGTATAATGGCTAATTACATTAAAAATACACTGTGGTTGCACTGTTTCAGACAATAAAAACAAAGAATTCCTTGAACCAGAAGATGCCTTCGCACAGAGGTTTTCACAGCATCCTCCAGACAACGTAGTTTCTGCCTGATCACCGCCACTCTCAGACACTGCCAGTATCCATGGGCAACAGCACCATCATAGTGCTGTCCTTCCCATCTTTGGTCTTACAATCAAAATATGTCTTTTAAAACTGTGCTTATGCTGATTACACCGTATTTACATACTACCTTCACTCTGCCCTGTTGTTAAGATAAAGGCATAGAAGAGACCAACCACTGAGTAATTGCATTATAAACTAACAATGGTTGCTTTACAAAAGCCAACCAGTTTATCAAAAGATTATAGGAATCAGTACAATGACTTCTGGAATAGAGATCAAAACAGATAAAATATTAAGACTCCAGGGGATTTTGAGAGTAATTATTAATGTCTTCCTCATGACCCTCAACATTCACAGCAGAGGTCAAATTTTCAGTTGCTATCATTTCCATGTGGGCACCAAAACACAGAACTTGGCACATGGCATGTGAAGCAACTTTAGCAACCTCACATCTGGGAACAGATTGCACAGGCATGAGAGAGTTACCAAAAGACTCCTTGGTTCAAACATTTTTCCTCAGAAGCAACAGAGACAGGAATACAGCAGAGAGAGAAACTCATCTGATATGGCCTAACCACGCAAGCAACTCACGCATGTGACAGCCACAGCTCAGCCTGCCCAGAAACTCAGCCCCTGGCTGGCTGTCCCACTGGGAGCTCACAACTCTGGAAAGTCTTCCCTTGGCAGGGGTGCTCTGCACTTGAACATACCTTACACCACACTCCCAACTGAAGAAACTGAATTTCTTAGAATGATTCTGAGCAGTTTCCCCTCACCTACCCTTGGCTTTGAATTACTCTTCGCTTGAGAAACCAAATTTTAAAAACTAACCCAAGCTCCCAGGCATGAATCTTTATAGACAGTGTATTTTTAAACAGCATAGCTGTCTAGTGGCAGTAGTAGCTGCTGCTGCAAAGAAAATACTCTCTGCTGCACACATTTGCTGTCCAACACTTGACACTTCTGGAAAATAGTGGGTTTGATATTTTCCTGTTTCATATGGGTCTACATTAAGGCTTTTTGCCTCTAAACCATCTGCATTCACAAAGCTTATTTGGAAACAACTAGGCCCAAGAGCAAGAAAGTTTCTTATTGACAACTGGAAACACAAACATGACGAATGGAGGCAGTCTCCGAGTGAAGATGGGTCACCAAAATACTTCTAATTCCTACTGCCTATTCCTCTTCACTCAGGTTCCCCTCACAGGCAAATGTTCACTGGCTCGGGTGAGGTCCCTGTCACATCTTCAATCACTTGTGTTATGTGCATTTTGGAGTACGCAGCTCCTAAATATTTCCTGGGATTGTGATATTCGAATTCACCAGCACCAACAAGAATGAAAAAGAGAACTAACAATTCCTAGCCTACATATTTTGAGCATAAGATAGAAAAAAAGCACTTAGATTTATGATTTTGATTGTCAAGAAAGCATCTTCTGTGTTTCTGGCTCAGGGGACAAGAACAAATCTATATCCAAAGATGGCGATGGCAGAATATGACAAATTATGACAATTAATCATTTTTGCTAGCTAGAACACTTTGAACAAAACACTGGGAAATGTAGCAATGTCTGACAAACAAGTAGCCAAGCACTGATTTCTGGACAATAGGAACAGACAAATCACCTCACATAAAACAGGAATGCAGCAGCTGGCAGTATGTCTAGATTCTGAAAAAGACACCCCTTTGATTTGTAAACCATGCTCTGCATCAGAAGTTTTGAAAAATTAAAATACTCTTCATAATACATCTTCTCAGCTCTAGAACAGCACTACAGACCTGAACTGACCTCTGCCCTTTTGCCCCATTCGTCCCCAGTATTTCTGGACACTTCAGAGAACCTCCTTAGTGACAGCACAGCTCCTTGAGGAGACTCCAAGCCAGAAGAAGGACAGACAGCTATTAGTTATTAGTTGTGCTCCTTGTGGATCTGTGTCAACTGCAGATATTCTGAAGTGGAAGTGTTGTTGTCCTTGCTCTCCAGATGAAGGTGAGCCAGCCATTTACGTAGGTAAGGACAGGCAACTGTGTCAATAATGTCATTACAGCAGAACTATTCAGGCCACAGCTTTCTACAACACATGAAACAGAAGAAGAGCCTCTGGAATCTTGCCATCACTATTAAGCAAATAGGAACAGACATCTGCAACTCTCTGAACACGAGTGTCATACCAATTGCTGCATTTTGCTGCAAGAGAAACGTATTTTACAGAAGCTGTAATTTCTCCAGTTCAGCACGGGCTCCCAGAAGCTATCTTAGCTGTGATCATCAAACCAGCCAATAAAATCACTTCAACTCTCAGTAAGAGAGAAGCCTGTAAACTCTATGGCAACCAACACCACACCTACAGAAGTTCTTGACAGGATTTTTTCCTCAGCATGCTCACTACTGACCATTATAAACCTTTAGAACAGCAGATGGAAGATAAAGAAAGCACTAAACTTGTGTTTCCTCTCCACAAGGGAAAAAACAAAAGCAAATCAGTATCTCCAGCTTGAGTAGAATGTTGCACTTCCTCTCCAGGCCACTACCAGCTGAGGTCCTCAGAATAAACATAGTCTAAATTTTTTCAAAGTTGATAACTGAGGAAATACTCACATTTGGAAATTCCTTCATATAACAGCAGCTCAAACCCTGAGTCCCACCATAACCTATAGGTCCTGCTATTCTAAAACATCTTTGCATTGATGTTACCTATTTCAAGGCTAAACAGAACATTTACACTCCCCTGTTCAATGCTTCTCATAACCAAACTCAGCTACACTTCAATAACAGCTCTGATCACAGGCTGAGTTTAAAGTTTTCCTAATGTGCTAATAGTGCACTAAAATCAACTTATGGTATTACCTTCAGTGTTGTTAATTAGGAGTTCACAGATCAATTTTTGTGTTACTGCAAATGTTCCCATTGCTAAAATATTACTTACTTTGTCTTGGTCAGCTGAGCATATAACTTCTGGGTCAGGGAACAAAGCTGGGACAACACAGGTATTTCATGTTCTTTTTATTTATTGCTCTTGTCAATAGGTAAATAAGCAAAAGAAGCTTTGTAAACAGAGGGAGGACTGATCATGTAGATTAATTGCTTTTTCTATAGAAGACATCTTCCTGATCTGAAATAAAGCAGCATTTAGTCATAACGTAAATCTGGTGTTAGTTCTACAAGACAATTAATCACAGAATCGCTTTTAAGACTGATAGACCATCTGGCTTTTCATTTATCACCTCACTGTATTTTCCTGGGTTTTTTTCAGAAATAATTGTCAGTTTATTACGTGGTAGCTGCTGTGGGCTGGCGTATGCTAATGCTACTCACTGAACAGCACTCTGCTCTGAAGTAGCTCTGCTCAGGTCAAGGGAACACTTTTGGCATTACTCATTGCTTGAAACAAGAAAGGTGCAACAGTTTTGGAAGGACAAGACGAAATGCACTGAAACCAGCATTTCTTCGTCCAAATCTAATCCCTTACTTGCTCTTTTTTTAATAGCTATTTTTATGATTCCTAGTTTGCAGCTACCCAAATTTACTGTCATCATCAAATGCAGGGTTTTTCTCAAAGAAGCTTGGGCTATTAATGGAACCATTACTCTCACCTTCTTCATATACTATAGCAATTTAAGCACTTTAAAAATACCTTGTTTTCCCTTTGGCTCACACTACCCTCTTTTGCTTTAATGCACTTCCACTTTGTCTGCATGCAACAACACTATTTCTGTGCATATTTCAGCGTACCGTACGGATATGAGTCTTTAGAACCCTTGCCCTTTGCATTCTCATCATTTTTTCAGAGGAATTACACATTGCCTCTTTATAGGATACACTTTAGTATCTCCAGCACTTAGTGCCTTGTCATGCTCTTTCTTCAGCAGCTTCCTTAGCCCCCCAAACTTGCTTTCTGGAAATCTTTTCCCACTGAACAACCAACATGTTGCTGTCCGTCCAGCCCCCAGACACCAACGCTTGGCCCTGAGGCTCATTCTGTCCCCCTGACGAGTCCCCCTCGCCCTCCTGCTGACCGAGCCACTTCCCCAGCCCCCAGGTCTCAGAGCCTTGTCCTTCGCAGGACACTTTTTGTCACGTCTATCCACTCGGCTGGACAGACAGCACAGCACTGGGTCCCGGCGGTTTTCGAAGCTGACCAGAACGGGAGGTGTTGCGGGGGGCGCGATCAGGGCGCCGACGCCGGGGGAGGACACCGCGGTGACCTTGGCGTGCACCTGCGGGCCGGCCCGACGCGGGGGGGCCCGGCCGGCGGGACCACGAGCTCCGGCAGCCGGGGAGCNCGGGCCGTACATAATACGTGGTGTCTGAGGCCGGCGCGGCGCAGAGCGGAGATGGGGCCGGGGCGGGACAGCCGCAGCTAGCGCCGCCAGCGCGGGGCTCGCCGGCCGAGGGCAGCGCCGGAAGGGACAGGTAACCGCGGGGCCACCGCTCCGGCCCCCCGGCAAACTTGGGCTCGGCACTTCGGCGGGGGCTCCTGTGGCCGCCGGCGGGCTCACGGCAGGGGACGGCGTGGAGCATCCCGCGGAAGGCACCGGCCGCCCGGCGGGGACGGGGCTACAGCGAGCCCCGGGCTTCGCCTCCCGGCTCGGGGAGGGCGCGGCTCTCTCCGCCCACGNCCGCGCAGGCTGGTGCCGCGCTCCCCGCCGGGGATCGGGGAGGGGGCGGCCGGGACGGGCTTTCCTGTGCCCCCGGGGCACCTCCGGGCCGGGAGGGTCGGGGGGGCCGAGATCTCGTCGGTGTGCGGGCGCTGCGGAGTTCTTCCGCTTCGGCCGGGAAAGGGGAGATGGAGAACATCCCGCTCCGGCCCCTGGCGGCGGCGAAGCGGGCGGGGCCGCGCCCCCAGGAGCGCAGGAGAAAGGTGCTGCTCGCACCCCCGTGCAGGGCAGGGGTGCAGAAATGGCCCCGGGAGGCTGCCGCACATCCCGGCTATCCTCAGGGGAGAGGCAGCAAGTGCCCTTCGCAGCGCCGCAGCCCCGAGCGAGGGCAGGGCACCCGGGCTCGGCCCAGCCGCTGGCCCGGCGAGCGCTGGGAGCTCAGGAGGCATCAGAAAGGCCACCTCGGAGTCTGCTGCCAAAGGCAGGCTGTTCATGCCAGCGTTCCGCCTTCACAAGGAACTCTCTCTGTAGGTAAGGGCTGGAAACACGGCTCTTTGAACACAAGGGTCAAAGTATGTTAGTCTGAAGAAGGGGGAGAGCGACTTCACCTGTGCCAGCCATCAGCGTTCGTGGCTTACATTCAGTTGCAGTGTGGTGTCACAGAGCAATGACACATCTTGATTTCCTTTTGTTCTGCTTTTTAAATGCCAATTCCTTACTTTTTTTTTTTTTTTTTTTTAATGTGGTCAACCCTTGCACAAGAAAGCAAAGTATTTGGAAAATTTATTGGGTAATTTTTCATGGAGCTTGCTCATCTTTTAATCTGTCTGTTCACCAGTCCAATCACATCTCCCCAGATCAGCAGAGGATAGTAAAGCTCAAAGTAAACAGGACAGCTTTTGCCATGGAAACAAAAGTTGCTAGGGGATGGATTGCTACTACGCAGTGGTGTGCTCTGAAGCTGTGATCCTACATCTCACATCTTCCTAAGCACCTTGGGTTTAGGCACTGAAAAACTTAATGATTAAGGTGCTTCTTTCAGCCTAGATGCATGTTTTCAGATCGTGCATAACACAGATTTGGGTAACAGTGAATCTCTTTTTAGCAAAAGTTTCCCAACATTTCAGTGTTTAGTTTCTCAGCCCTGAAGGCGAGACATGCAAATACACATCAACACTCAGGAGATCATAGCTACTGCAGTATTTATTCATCCAATGTAAATTGCTTCTGTGACACATTTCCTTATTATTTGTGGAGACCTGTTTTCTCTCTGACTGTTTCGGTTCCTGTCTCCTGTCTGCAAGTAGCAAGAACATTACATTTACATTGCAGCTGAAAGAAGAGACCATTTTAGCCCAGAGTACCAGGCTGCTTCATATAGGGCTGGGGAGCCATCTCCTCTCCTCTCCTCCAAGATATTTTGCAAAAGACAGATTACTTACAAGTGGAAGAGTCTGACCATGAAGAAAATGTTCAGTAGAATTAATATTATCCAGTGCTTGAAAAGAATTAATGATTCCGACAGTCCTTTTTCTTTTTTTCCCTTCCATTTTAAAAGGTCATACTACTTGATGCTATCACAACTCTTTTCAAGTATAAGATCATTCTTTTGTTTTTTATTTCACCTCCCAGCTCTTATTTATCACTTTGCTCATATACCTGACCCAAACCACCTATTAGCCTTTTAGATTGCTCAAGAAAAGAATCTAAGTGTCACATAAGTGTTTCCAGCCTATGTGGTCCTTACAGGCAGTTCTTCATCAAGCTGTTAGAAACACTGCATCCTCCTTTTTCTCTCTTGACTAAACCTACAGACAGTGCAATGAATGCAAGATCATGTTTATACAGCTTTCTGTCATGTCACATTGGGATTTTTCTTAAATTAATCGCAATAACTAAAGTTTCTGGTTCAGAATCAGCAATGTGCTTCACCTCGTTTCTGAACGCTCCTGGTGGCAGCTGGAGTAATACAAGCAAGATTTAGCAAGTCACATCATCTGGTCGTGTTAATTCTGGTTCTTCCCTGTGTTGACCTTATGGAGTCACTTATACCTGGGGAAAATACCTCCCATTCTGCTCATTATATGATGCTAAATTTGCTTACCTGAATGATTTAAATTGGCCAGGAGTTAAGCATGATTTGTTAAGAAGGTAGGGTTGATGTGAGAGTAAAGATGTAAGGACCCAAGAGAATGAGACTCTGCAGAACTTTAGTTGACCTCTTTAATCTCTTTCTAATGTGTGAGATGGAATCTTTGCTTAACCAAAAGATGGGTTGAGGGATATGAATGTAAAGTGTTCTTATTGTTGAGGTGTAGGTGTAGTGACCCTGCTACAGAGAGAGCTGGGGCAGCTGTGGTAAACTACACTTTTTTTTCCTCTTCTCCTTTCCCCCTAAGGTATGTTTATGAGGTGGACAGAACTCAGTGCTTGTTCTGTTAAAGATGGCAGCTAGCTGTATTAAAAATGGTGGCAGTGAGAAAAGAGGACCTCTTTCCCTCTCTCTTCAGGTAGGAAATAAACAGCAGGAGGGACTCCTGAGGGAAACAAAAAGATTTCTTTCACAGAAGAACAAACAGCCTCCAAAAGTAAAATAACTTACAGCTTTTCCCCACAGTAGTCCAGATTATATACTTACATACATACCACAATTTTGGGGTTTTTTTGTACCTCAGAAAATGATAGTGTTCAAAACTTCATAGCATGGTAAAAATGCACAATAAGCTGTCCTGGTTTCAACTGGGATAGAGTTAATTTTTTTCTCAGTAGCCATTACAGTGCTGTGTTTGGGATTCAGGATGAGAACAGCATTGATAATACACTGATGTTTTGGTTGTTGCTTCATGCTTGCCCCAAGCCAAGGACCTTCTCAGTGTCTCATGCTCTGCCAGTGAGGAGCTGCAACAAAAAGCTGGGAGGAAGCACAGCCAGGACAGCTGACATCAGCTAGCCAAAGGGGTGGAGGTGGGTGAGTGGCTGCAAGGTGCTTTGCTGCCAGCTGGGCTTAAACCACAACACAAACAAATGTTTTTCAATATATTGATTGTAGTTGGAAACATCAGTGTTAGCTGCATACAACTTGACACAGGGTGGCCCCAGGGCCAGGCTCTCCCTGCTCCCATGGCGAGCAGCTGGTGCTGCCCAGCAGCTTCCTGCTGTCTCAAGGTCTCTTTCCACTCTGCCTGTTTTTCTGCCTTTCCTTGGAAAGCCAGCACCTTGAGCACATTCTGAAGGGCATGATGCTGTACTATCAGCAGCGAGCAAACCCATCAACAGAGTTGGAGAGCACTTTTTTAGTTTCCTAAAGCTTTACAGTGGCTGAGGTGCAAAAGTGAAACTTGCAGGGGCTACAGAGGCAGTTTGGGGTTCAAAAAAGGGGCTCCTGACAGAAGCTGTGCTTGGCACTACCCCCATTGCTTTGCAAAGTTCAGTGACCAGCAGTGCTCCCTCTGGCCCTTGGCAGGTCCCCCAGCAACACATGGGCTGCCTCCTCCACTGGCTCATGACTTCTGTGAGAGCCTTGAGACCTCATTACTGAGTTGAAAGAGAGGTATGTGCAACTATAAGATGTTGAGATCGTGAGATCCCAAACTCAATGCACATTAGATATACAAAATGAGTAAAACCCCAAGATAACAGGTTTCTGTAAAGAGGAAAAAGCAAATCCCTCTTTTCTTCTGAGCCAAGAACAGATTCACAAAGGCTGGAAGTTCATTGTTTGTACCAGCACTGATTCCTAGCAGAGCCAGCCAAAAGCTTCAGTCAGACTGTTGCTATTTCCCACCAATATTTTCTGGATTCTCCTTAATTTGAATGCTTGCATACTCAGGTACTTTGTACTCAGCAAGATCACCCGTTCCCAAAGGGCAGAGGTCAGGGGCTGCAAAACTGGGAGGTCCCAGCTGCCATAAGCACATCAAACCTTTCTCCCTCTAAGTGAAACTGCTGTGGAAATCTGATGTACTGCTTGAAGCTGATATAAATTGAGCCATGACGTTCAGGTGCAAGTTCTGATTAACAGTTCCCTTTGGACTACAGCTTTTTGAACTTCTTTAAAGAGAAGCCAATCAGCTTAAGTAACATTGAGCTATTGCTCAGGTTGTTTTTAGGGGCTAGTATTATTTCAATTAATTCAGTAGCATCACACCTGCGCAAGCAATTTCAGGCCTTGGACTTGCATAGTTAAATACGGATTTTGTGTGTTGGAATTTTTGTGAAGTTGAAGGAGTAGGAAACTTTGTTGGTACTTTTCATAGTGGGCAAAATTCTGATTTTATTAAAGTCAACAGGAGCTTGGGCATCAATTTCTCCAAGAGAGAAGTACTTTGCCATAGGTTTAGTATTTCCATTTCACTCTCACTAAGCAGATTGATGCTGTTATGGCATTGCATTTTTTTTTTTTATTATCCCTATTTAAGTCCAAGTTATATACTCTTTTAATCTGTTTAGGACTTACTTGCTTCTGATTCTCCTGGCTGTGAATGGTGTATCAATGCTTAGTCCTGCACTTTAAAAGCTCAGAAAAAACCATTTTAAAACCCCTCTTACCCAGCAGTTTGGAAAGTTCCTAAGGTGGCAAGCTCCAGTTAACTGACAGAGACAGTCTGGAAGAAAGGCAACATGAGCCCTTGAGGGATGCTAGAGTTTGTTACCTGGCATATCCTGCTTTTTTCAGTCTCCATGGAAACACAGTAGCACATTAGTGTGAAAGACGGGGAGTGAGCACCCTGTGTATGGGAGGGAATGTTCCCTGCAGCACCTTTGGGCTATGCTGTGCCAAGTCACTGAGTTCCTTGGGTTTGCTTGAGCTGAGTCACTGCATGCAGCTGTACCCAGCTCATTTCTTTGTTTGGAAAAAACTGAAGGAAAGATCCCTCCTGGACTGTTTTTTTTCATCACATCTGGAGAGTTTGCAGCCATCTTTGCTCTCCTGCCACAACAATAATGATCTGCTTTGCGTGAAACCTCTCGTTGCAGGTAGGAAGGATGAGCTCCTATGCTGACATCTGCGGGTCCAAGCACGCGCAGGGCAGCACTGAGGGAGGGTACCAACGCTACGGAGTTCGGTCCTACCTGCATCAGTTTTATGAGGACTGCACAGCATCAATTTGGGAGTATGAGGATGATTTTCAGATCCAGAGATCGCCGAGCAGGTGGAGCTCTGTATTCTGGAAGGTACTACCTGTTGCATTTTACTGGAGAGAGAAACTCCCATTTCAAGACTTTCCCTGTGTAACTACTGGTATTAAGTATTCATACAGAAAGGCCTTTTTTTGCTCAGTTTTGACTGAGATGGCCAAATAACTGTCTAAAATTAGGGCACTCTTACTAAAATATGTCAGCTCCTTGGGGTCTTCAGATCATCTAGTTTCTCTGTCCCAATGTCACTGAAAGACCAAAGTCTTGTCTGGGAGCCCCGCACACACCTTGAAAGTGTAGTTTACCTCAGCTCTGCACCCATAATAGTCCTGCCAGATTGTGGGAATAGGACTGGTAGGTTAAGAGCAGAGAGTAATTTAGGGATCAAGAAAACCGAAAGATCTCCCTTAAGGTCAGGGTATTTGACAGAATTGGAGAAGAGCAGAGGTTGGGTGGGGCCTGTGAGAGGTTGTTCAGTCCCTGCCCCCCGATGATCCCTGCCCCCAGGAATGATCTGGGTGAACCAAATTTTGTACTTAAACTTGAAATATGCTCTAAACACTCTGTGATCTGCACATGGCAATTGCAACTTCCTTCTAATCCCTCCAAAGGAATGACATCTCATGTAGCAAAAGCAAGTGATGGATATGACAGACTACCTGCAGGGACTGAACTGTTGGTGCTAACTACCATCCAAAGAAAATAATGAGTTACACAGCACTGGGGTTAAACTGGGATCGTCTCTCTGATAGGGCCTTTCAATATGAAATGCTATGTAGAGATAGTGATGCATATTCCATTGTTTCCAGAAATGTCAGTACTCAATTATATAAACATGAGTTGTAAAAAGACAGTTTTTCCATATATTCTAGTTCTACTAGGGCCTCATATATCCTAAAAGAAAAATACTTCCCAGGAGGGGGAACTGTATCTGCAAAATGCAATGGAAGATAAATGCCTCCTAGGAGCACTTCCCAGCTGAAAACTGAAAAGGGAATTGGAAAAACTGGAAATTAACTGGAATTTTGTTTGTTTCTTTGCTTTTTTTTCCAGGTCGGACTCATCTCTGGGACGGCTTTTATGCTGATAGGTGTAGCTGTTCTTGTAGTGGGTTTTCTTGTGCCACCAAAAATCGAAGCACTTGGGAAGGATGATTTTGTTGTTGTGGATACCCGTGCTGTTCAGTTCAATGGGTCCCTTGATATATGCAAGCTGGCAGGAGCAATCTTGTTCTGTGTTGGAGGGTCCACCGTGGCAGCATGTCTGCTGATGTCTGCTTTTGCTAAAAGTTACTCCAAAGAAGAGAAGTACCTCCAGCAAAGATTTAAAGAGAGAATAGCTGATATAAAAGCCCATGCAAAGCCAGTTACAAAAGCGCCAGCACCAGGAGAATCAAAGATACCTGTCACTTTGTCCAGAGTCCAAAATGTCCAGCCTTTATCTGAAACCTGACCCTTCCCTTAGGTTTTGTTTCTCTTGTAGATCACTTCAACTGGAAAATATCAGCCCTTGTTGGCATTCATGCTAGTCAAGTTAAACAGTGAGTGCTCTGCTATATAAACATGCAGCTGATGGGGAAGCTGCTCTGGTAAAAGTTTAGGATTGGGAAAAAGGAAATTATGTGATTAGACCTGTGACCAATATATTCGGTATATTTGAACCTTTTAATACATGTGGGTCCATTAAGTTCTTGCAACAATGATTAGGTGTTTAGTTTATCAGATTGCATCCCTGGAAAACCAAGGGTGCATTTATGACAGCTGTACCAGGAACACCCTACACCCCACTATTTAAAGTTTAGATGAATTTTCTATTTTTTTAAGTTTGTTAATTTGTTAAATAATTTTGCCTTTAAAATACTGTTCAGTCTTACATTTCCCACCTGGTTCTGTTGTCTGGAAAGCCAAGATTCTGCCCTTGTGATTTGCACTTGTCCTCCTGTCACATGCTAGTCTTTATCAAGGTAATACTGCACAGGTAAAATATACATGTCAGTGAGAGCCCTTAATTTGATCCTGGCAACATGTCACTTCCCAGCAATGTTACTTTCTGGGAAAGGCAAGTTATACTTGATCCTGAGTTACCATTAACCTGTGCTAAAGTGCCACTTTTGTCTTAGTCATTGCCATGTTAACAAAAACTACAAGCAAAATAAAGATAAGGAATTCCTTTGGGAGGAGGAACGTCACACTTCTGTGTCTTTGCTTTGATATTGTTCCTTTCATTATATTGTATTATGTTTGAGACTAATGCAAAATGTTTTAGTTTTCTCTGGGTGAGGATGAATAAATGTGGTTTGACATGCCCCGGCCCTGTGTTCTGTCAGTACATCAATGCCGTGTTAGATGATCTCAACATACATATCTAAAGACATTTTGAAATGCTGTTTATATTTTTATAGAGAATAGAAAAAGTTATGCTTAACCAGATACATTTGTGTAAATGCTTACCTAAAGACTTGTCCTTTCATGGAAGACCCCTAATTATTTTCTCACCCAGGGCGATTATTTCACTGTCTTAATCTATGGATTTAAATTAAACTGTATAAATAAAGATGTGACATTTGTATTCTCTGACAATATGTGCCACCTTATAGTTCTGTCTATTTTTTGAATGGATTGAATAAAATTCTAGGCGTGAGCCAACCATGGATTTTGTGAAAAGTTTCTTTCTGGTCAAAAAAATTTAAAAGCTCTGTTTAAAGCAGAAATCAGCAGCTGAAACTCACAAGTTCTCCTAATGCAGTCTGTTTTCATCTTTTAGTGGTGAGGAAGCCACTTCTGTGCTGAATCAAATAGGTTCTGCCACAATAATGACAGGAATGTGGTTAGAGCTGTGCTCTTTCTCTCACTCATAAACATTTTGTGGTCTGTGACACTGCGTTCATACTTAAAATCAATAAACCAGATCATATGTGTTTGGAAGTTTCAGCAGAATCTAAAATAATTATCATGGCTGACAATACCATGGGAAATAAAATTTTCTTCTGCAAAGAAATTTCCCATCTGGGCAACACAATTGCAGAGTCCAAGCATTAGCACTGAAAAAATGAAAGCTCGTCACATGCATATGGTCACAGAGAATGAAAGAAAGTACCTGTTAAGGCATCTGGCAATTCACTGGCACCCATATATTAGACATGCAAAAGCACATTGCACCCAATACTTCAAAATAAGACTAATCTCAGGGGAGAAGTAGATGAAGGAGTGCTAAAGAGGAAAAGATCGGAAGATTGGCAAGGTGAGGAGCTGTGTTTTTATAGAGGTAGCAGTCAGGGACAGGGGAGAGGGGCACTGATTACTCACAAGGCACATAGAAGGACTGGGAGAGGCTGTCACTGCTGCTGTTTTTTAGTTATTCCAGGTAGAGAGCGTCCTCATCATTTTCTGTCCAGGTTGTTAGGAATGTTGTTTACTGCCATTGGCTTTCACTGCTGTTGGGCTATCAGTGTGTGGGCAGCAGAGTCAAGCTGTCCTGGCCTTTTCAACTGAGATTTTTAATTGTGCATGGAGGAAATGTGACATTTTAAATTTTACAGTGAAGTTCACAGAAGGAGATGAGAGCAAGGGCTCCTGTAGTTATTAGAGTCTCTTCTCTCCACCCGCCTTTTGTTAACACTTTACTGGAAGTTTGACTGGAAATCCAGCTGGAAAAGAAAGCAGAGGTAGAAATAGTTCATACAAACTAGCTATATAGGTATGTTGTTCTCTTTAAAACACACCTCACGTGTAGATACACACATGCAAGTGTCACTAAATTTTTATCCAGAGGACAACGGACTGAACATAACTGATAGAGCTGATCCAAACATAGGTGCTCTGTCACATTGCACAGAACCGAACATGCTTTGACAGTACAAAAGCAGATGAATCATGGCATGGCATTACCCAGGTGCTAGGGGAAAAGAAATACCTTTGGGGATCTTACCAAAGCTTGCTGGGATAGGAAATGCCCTTCAGATTTAGCAGCAGCAGCAAAGCTGATAATGTTGTCATGGCTAACATTGCCACACACGTTTCATCTCATTAAGCCCATGTTTCGGTTGCTTAGAGCTTTTCTGGAACTGAGACCTCCAGAGGCTGCAATCCTTCACAGCAGAGAATCAGTGCCACCCAGGGCTTGTGTAGAAATATTGACCAGAAAATTGCTCTGTTACTATTAAGAAGCCAAATACTGGAAAGTTTAAGACACGTCAGAAACGTTTTCAAGATTCATTTTCTTGTAATGTTTTTAACACCTTCACTCTTTAGTGCAGGTACTAAAACATTAGCATAAGGCAGTGGAAATGTACTGTTTGCTGTTCTTATGGAAAATACCTGTGAGATGGCCTCCAGCTGGGGAGCAGCAAGAGGCGGTCACACTCCCTGGGAAATTTCTAATGAGGTTGAGGGCAATCTGTGCCTGCACATATCATTTCCCTACCGGGTAATTTTTTCACTTTTCCCATCCCCACTAAATTTCAGCACACCCTCAACTCCTGGACTGCCTGGGACTTCCCCTCCAAGCATTGACTGCCATCATCTTTCCAAAGGGCGCATTAATGGAGACGTTAGAGCAAATAAAATATGGCTTAAGCAGCCAAGCTCTTCTTTTTTCAACCCTTTGACTTCTGTGTTCCAGGGGCTCCTTTCAGTGTCTTCATGCTCACCTTATTTCTTGCCCCTCTTCTAGCCTCATTTGGCTTGAAATTACAGCGCAACCCTCCCAGCCCAATACCATTTTCTCTTCAACTGTAGTGAAAGAAATCACAATTTTCATCTGAGTGGTAATCACTAGCTTAATTTCTGTTAATACATGCTCTCCTGAAGGTTAGCTCTGCGTCCTCAGCACACTGTGCAGAAAAGGCTTCTCTTTAGCATCTCTTCTGTCCTCTGCTCTCCAGGCTGTCTCGACCCCTTTATTTTCCATTTTTTTCCCAGTGCATAGTTAATCACAGGCAAAAGACAGAGACAGAAACATTCCTTCTCTTGAGCTTCCTGCAAGCAGATTTAATTCCTGGTTTCAGCTACAGCCTCAGCCTGCCATTTCCAAGTATGAGATTTTTAATCATGCACAAATACAAGCAAACAGCTCTTCATGAAAGCAGCAGCAGCAGAATGGGGAAGCTGCAGAGAGGTTTGGCAGGGGGAGAGCAGCAGCACAACCTGAATACCAGGGAGGCCACTGAGCCCCCGAGGACATGAAATGTGAAGGAGACAGCAAGACTGCAAGTACCTTAGCAGGGTGCACTTTCCCAGCAGCTTTCTACAAAAGGGCTAAGAATGGAACAATTTTGGAAAAATAGAGAATTAGCACTTGGGATTATTCAGTGCTGACTGGTCATCCTGCCATTACACAACAGGCTGCCCTCTCAGCTCACTGCATGTCAGTGGTAAAGAGACAATAAAATACAAGCTGCATGAGCAGGCTCTGGAGGCACAGCCTCATCCCTTCCCCCTACCCGTTCCACAGCTGAAGGAAGCAACATCTCTAAAGAGCATTACGCTGCACCAATCATTTGGGATTAATGCCCACACACCTCTTAGAGGAACAGTGTTTGAGTTTAGCCAGTTCATCCCCATGGGACTGTTTGCCCCGGAGGAATTTAATTGTAAATTGAAAGATCCACCCAGTCTCCTCCTATTTCCAATATTTAGAGACCCTGTGTGATCCTTCTGGAGCCTTCTGGTCTCTGGGCAAACAATCCATCCACCCCCTCATTTTTCTTCAGTTCTTATCTGGACGTGTGGCAGACCACACAGTGTGCATTTCCTGCATCAGTTCACTTGATGGACATTAAGCAGGGCAAAGCTCAGTTTTGCTGTCAGATAATTTACGGAGGTATTGGGATGAAAGTAATCTCTGCATATTGACAATAGGTGAGGCAAATACTTCTAACAGCCCTTCAGAGAAAAGAGCCAGCACCAAATAACTTCTTTTATTGTTTTTTTCCTAATTATTTACAGCTGATTTTTGAAGGCACCCTTTTTTCCCCATAATTTACCATTCATGGACTTTTGCAAATACAGAGGGGAGATCAGTTTTAAACAATGCTAATAAGCTAGTCAATTTAACAATGTATGTTATGCTGCACCAGCAATTTCAGCCTCAAAACTCATGGCACTCATGGCTTCAGGCCGTTTCCTAGCTAAAGGCACCCTTCAGCCTGAGGCTAGAAGGATGTGGTGGTGGTGGTGGTGTTCAGGGGGCAAGAGGCCTTTCTGGAATGTCATTATTTCCTGCTTCAATGACTTGAGCATCTGCTGCCCTTTCCCTCCCTGCCTCCTCCAGGAACCTCAAGCCCTGACAATTCCTTCCTAAGCCTCCTTAGCAGCAGGGGTGAGGTGAGAGGGACTCCTGCCCCAGGAATGTCTTGGAGGGGGTACAAAATGTGCCTGCCTGAAGTGGCAGCACAGGGCAGGCAGGTCTGCAGCACAGGCAGAAGGGAGATGAAGGGGAGAGGGGCAAGAGGGAAAGAATCCCCAGGGGAGAACTGGTGAAACACAGCATTTTAAGCATCAGTTTGGTCATCTGTCAATGAATATCAGAAGAGATAGTCAGTGAATATTGAAAGCTTAGAAAAACTTGCTGCAGGTCTAAAACCTGTGACCAGAAAACATAAGTACAGTGGTTAAAATCTGCATGGAAATAGACATTTAAAAACACCCAATCAACTTTTAACATCAATATTCTGGCCTCCTCAGATGGCTAGACAAGCATGAGGACCTTATTGTTGGACAAGTGCACTGTCTCTAGTGTCAGGACGCATTTTCCCATTTAGTATACTATGGTAAAGAAATCTTTTCAGATAGCTCTTGCTCAGAATGGGTTCAGCTCTCAACTGACCTCTTGCAAAGGCACTTCTCCTGAAATTGGAACAAGTTTGTTCCAAGACAAAAACCCTCACTTCAAAGACTGCTGAACAGAGACACTATCTCCAAGGAGAATCCGAGTGCCCCAGGATCTCTCATGTACAGGCTGACGGGGTCTCTGACTCCCTGCTTTGTGAGGTCACAAACAAGTGGGATCCTCTGCACCTCCCTTTGCAAATCAGAGGTGACTGAGCAGGCCCTGAGCAGGGACACCATCAGTGCAAAGCAGAGGAAGGCACTGAGACCCAGGACAGCCATAGGAGACAGGGACAGCTCCTTTCAGCTCTGGCCTGTAGCTCAACTTTTAGGGCAGAGGCAGCTCCAACACTTTTCCAAAAATCACCATGACAACCATGTGACCTTCCACATGCCCTGAGAGCCAAGGTCTCAGATTTCCCCAGAGGGAGACATCACCATCTTATGACATGGGAGGAGCAGTAGTTTGGTCCCTTGCAGTGAACACCAGCTAAAGAGAAATGACTGCAACACATGCAGTCATCCCCCCTTTAGCTAAAAATCACAACAGAATGGATGGCAAAGAGCTTGTTCTGACCCCCAAATGGTCATGTAACTGGAAAGTGATAAATTGAGTTTGTTGGTTTAAACATGTCTTGTATTTAACCACAGGGCTACATGAGCTCCAACAAATCTTTGCCCTGACATGGAGCACTGTCTGTGTCCTCTGCCCTTTCTCTGTCCCTCCAGCACAGTGACTACCCTCAGCATTGCTCTCTGAACTAGACTGCTCTCTCTTGAGGCACTATTTGTGTTTCACCTGAGGTATGACAGGAAAACATACTCCAGATCACATAGAAGTTCACCTGCCTGAACCCTTGGCATAAACCTCGAAGGCCTCAGCTCAAAAGCAGCTCCAGACCTGATAGCCAGATTATTTTGTCTGCAGATGCATTCATGGCATCTGTGTTGAGAAGGCTCTGGCCTTTGCTATCTGGTGTGCTGCCAAGTTTCCTCACAGAGGTTGTCTGTGAGCAAGACAGCAAGCAGGCATATACCAGACAGGTCCCAAACCTCTCTCCAGGAGCAGTGCAGACCAGGCCATCAAGTCTTTACCTTTAAAACACCCAGCTGTGGATCACAGATGTTGGTTTAGAAGAAACTCCAAGCCTACACCAAAGTATCTCCAAAAGTGCTCTATATGGAGGCTGCTGGGCAGGTTTCCTGCGCACTCCAGGCCTCTGCTGAGGCACACACACACAGCAAAGTGCAGAGAACAGAGATGTCAAGGAGTGCAGTCTGTATTCCATGTGTAAGGGAACTAATCTAGCACTGGCTTGTATGCAGGGCTGAGCAGTTAAAGAAGCAAAGCTGCTGGGAGCAGCACATGGAGCCCAATACCCACAGATACACATGCCACTGACATTTCTTTCGGTACAGGAGCCCTCATAGGCAGTGTTGTGCATAGTCTTTTTCCCTTGCTGGAGGCTTCCAGAGGAGCAGGCATTTGTCTGAAGCAGTGGCAAACACCACTAGGTCAGTCAACACATCATGATCTGCTTCCCCCATGCACCAGCCAGGCCACTGCCCAGCACTTGCCCACACCCAGCAGCCATGGTCAGGGGCCCTTTGCAGCACCAGGGCTCTACCTGCTGTGGAACAGTAGTGGAACATCTGAATGTGGAGGGCTGCTAGTGAGAGAAAAAGGTCTTGATGCCAACATTAAGGCCTTTGAGATGAACTACCCTGCCCCCCTCCCCCCTCTCAAACAAAACCAACCCAAATAAACAACCCACACCTTTTATGCAAAAAACTTCTGCTTCAGTTTCCCCACAGAAAATCATGCTTGGGAAGGTTCTTCTAGGGAAAGGCTCTAATCCCCATGAGCAGGAACGATGCCACAACACATGTCTGCCCCCCTTTGCACATTCACAACCATCTGCAAGCATCAGATGTGCCTGAGGGTGAGGGCCCCAGCCAGAGGCACCCAAGAGGCTTAGATACCATACCTGCCTTGTCCTGGGATAAGCCACCTACAGTCATGTGGTCAGGGGTACTTTGAACAATGAACCCTTTGGTCATCTTGAACTAGGCCTTGTGCTGCATGAAAAGGAGAAATAGTCTTCACCCATGTCTCTTTCTCTGCAGAAGGAGACTGCTCTTAAACAGTGGATGCAAATCCCAGCCCTTGCCTCACCGAGGTAATTTCTGTTTGGTGCTAACTCTGCAGGGGTCAGTGGGAGCAATAAGAGAATGATGAGAAGGTGTAAAGCTCAGGTTTATCTTTTCTCACAACCGAACTGGAAGAAGCAAATGCAACAGAGAAACAGAAGGGTGAGGAGATTGTATGCAGTGATGAGACCACAACTCATGGCTGCAGGGGAAGCAAGAGCAACATCTTTAAGAGAATACCAACCTGGGTACCCAAAGTGCAGTGGCAGCACGACTATTTATCTCTGACACCACCACTTCATCACTGAGACAGAGGAGTTTAAATCAGTCAAATCTCTAGTTAAATCAGAGGTCCTTCCCAGCTAATACAAAGAGAAATATCTATATATCACCAAAACCTGAATACATTTTCTTCTCTCAAGGGTGGGAGAATTCACTCACCTATGTGAACGCAAACATAAAGTACCCACCCCCTAAGTACTTGCTAATAAAATAACAATTCCTTCCTATCTCAAGTATTGATTTTGTGGTATCCTAAGTCTGAACTCCTTGATTCTATGCCATTCATCTGGTTCATCCACAAAACTGCTTCTGCTGAGGGCTGGACTTCTTATTGCCACACCCCCCTCCCCACCCCGGGGCTGCCTGTTCCCATCTTCTCAAGCAGGAGTCCCACCACTTTACCTCTTCCCAAGCATACACTGTTCCAAGTCACTGGGATACTCACAGTGTGGGAAAGACTTGCTCAGCTGGAAAGGGGAGTTGGAAGCTAATTTCTCAATGACAAGTATCTATAAAAATAATCTTATTTAAAGAAAAAAATTGTTTGCTTAAAAATAAATGGTGCAATGTTGGGGTTTCTCTTCAGCATTTTGACAGGAATTGTCTTACCAGGTGTTGTATTTAAATTGGAATAGGCATTTCTAGCAATGCTGCTTTGTTCTACAGTGTTGAACAGCTTTTGAAGGAGAAAACACAAATGGTTTCAATTTAAAACCTTAAAATCTGAATAGGATTTTTTTCCATTTCAGATAGAGATAGGATGAGAAAGAAGAAAGAATGGCCCTAACCTAAGAAGAATTGAAAGCAATGCAGTGAGTTTTAAGAAATGTATTTCCCTTAGATCCTTGTAAGACCTTTTGTTCAGTGTCTCAACACAGTACTTGACTATGGGGAAGTCATGTTATTCCGAATGGTGAGTACAAAGTGCCTTTGCTGCCAAGCAGAGGGGCATTGACAGCCTGGAGAAAGGCAGGAACCTCGTGCAGCTCAGCCAGGGGAAGAGCCAAGTACTGCACACAGGAAGGAACAAGCCCTTGCACCAGTAGATGTGGGGGCACAGCCAGCTCTGAAGCAGCTGTGCAAACACCTGGGTCATGGAGGACCCCAGGATGAGCCCCAGTTCAAAGGTGCCAAAGCGCCCTTGGAGCAAAGATGGCTGATGGAACCCTGGAGCCTTGGCACCAGGTGGAGGGAATGACCCTTCCCCTCATCCATGTCCAACTCGGCTCCCCCCACTAGACAGACACTGGCCATACCAGAGAGAAGTCCTGTGCCAGTGCCTTCCTCAGCTCCATGCCAATGTCTGTTGGAAGCTGGGTGTGGGAGCCAACAGCCACCAGAACCAGCAGGAGGGGGCTGTGCTGGCAGGACGCATGCACTTCGTGATTCCCATAAGCAGAGCCTGACCAGAGAGTGGGCAGCCTGCCAGCAGGGAAGGATGGGGGCACTTCCATGTCCCAGATCCCTTGCTCTAGGCTGGTGGAGGGCCTGGCAGAGATGCAAAGGGCTGCCTTTCACCCTCCTCAAGCTGCAGCCCAAGAACATGCAGTCAGTGGGGTGAGCTAGTGTAGGAGGGACAACAGAGGGAGGAAAGGTCCTGCAGTGCCACTGAGGGAGTGGAGAGGGTTAGGAGCCACCAGGAACAGCACCATGCCCGTGCTGGCAGTGCTGGGAGGAAAAACCTGCCTTATGGGTCAGAGAGCCTGGGAAGGCAGAGGGTCCCAGCTCTGCCATGCTCAGGCTGTAGGTGCTGGCTGCAGGCTCATCAGTGGCTCTCTAAGCACAGCCTGGTTCTTGCAGGACAGCCCCAAGCAAGGCCCTCTCACAGCCTCATCTGGCAATGGTGGGGGTCTTTGCCGCTCACCAGGTTAATACTGAAGACATATCAATGTTTTTGTATCACATGTTGTACTGTAGACTTGTACTTTCTTGAATTTTCCAAATCCTGTCCACTTCCTTATGGCTCCCATAGCTCCCAGTAGCTCCCAGGCCAGTGTTACCTTTTTACTTCAGTGTTTCAAGAATTCTGAGCTTGATTCAGCAAAACACTGGAGTGTACACACAAGATAAGAAGATGTGTCACCCTTTTTATGAGGTTATTTCTAGAATTTGATACATTTTCTTGCATAATTATAGCAAATTTCAGCTACAACCAATAATATATTTCCCATCACTAACATTATAGGACGATTAAACTATTGATATGCACATGCTTTATGTGTGCAGTGTGTGTGAGCACACAGCAAATGCCCTCAGTTACAGCATTCCCACACATCCATAAGCTGATGGATACAAACGTGCACACACACAATAATCTGCAGAGAGCAGATGGCTCCACTGTCTATGTCCACAACACTTCTTTTGATTAAAACCTAGATTGAAGGCTGTCAGCCACACAAAACAAAACATCCTTGAGTGCATCCCATTCAATCATTCTGATTATAACTACTTAATAAATGCACCCTTCCTGGAGATATTTCATTTGGTACTTACATTTATTATCTAATGGTTGTTTTAATGCACATTTGGGGTAATCAGTCAAAAGACCCAAGCAACAATCCCTTCCCTGTATTTTCAAGGAATCAGAATACTCACACTTACTCCTTTATTCTTCTGCACACAGGTTTATTTTGTTGTACTTTAGATGAGAGTGAGTGGGGATTATATTTTCCTTATTTTCACCAATTTGTTACTGCAAATTAACTTTATTTTGGCTCTGACATGTCAAAGCACCACAGCATTAGTTAAAATTCAATGAAAACTGCACTCCTATGGGATTTAAGCCTATGCTTTAATGCTTTGCTGAAATTAGGAATCTCAGCAGGGAGACACGTAGAAGTTTGGTAATTTTCCCAGGACTTGCCAGTGAACAGATAAAACTTGTGTCATTTGCTGAGTATTGCCTGAACAGCACACACATACCAATAACCCAGGACCAACCTGAATTGTGACATTAAAAAACCCCCTGGGCAAGTTTAACTGTACCATTAGCCTTACATTTATAACTATGTAACAGCTACATTGTCAACATATTTTCTTTCACAGTTGCAATATGAAAAGTACCAAATCCATTTGTTGGTTTTTTTCCAAGTTTTAGTTATGGGAGAATCCTATCAGCTGCAAAATCACCAACTTTATAAAGTCAGTCACCCAGAGACAGATTTAATATCAAACAGGCCTTGATAAGAGAGAAAACACAGCAATATCTGTACTAGATCTCTTTAATAGCAAATTATTTTTAAAAATAAAAGCAAAACAAGAAAACAATTCTTAAAAAAGCCCTCAAATTGTTGCACATAAGTTTAATAAAATAACATTATACAAACTTTACAAAAGGACATATTTCTCAAGTAAAACTGAGTTTAGCCATCACACACAGCAGATTCAGACAGAAAAACTATTAGCAAGACCACCTATATAATTATTTTTTAATTTCTACTTTAATATTAGAATTATTTGTTAGGCATAAACTATTTTCCCTAAATAAAAGAACCTGATAAAAAATCCATGTTGTCAGTGTTGCAATGTGAATGATAAAATGGTTAGATCTCTATTTCCAAAAGTCCAATTTGCTTTTCTGAAGAAATATATGCTGTCTTTCTTACAAGAGAACAGAGGGGGAAACATTTGCAAAATTGAATAACACTCATAGGGATTTCATGTTCCTATGAAGGAAAATGGTAACATCACATTTCCCTAGAATTTAGTTTAATCTTTTAAATTATTCTCATTGATACCTGTAAGTCTTTTAAGCATGGAAAATACCTAGCTTCTGAGGGAAGGGAAGAAATTACAGAAACTGCTGGCAGACAGAAGCTATAAATAGAAAACTTTATAGTTCGTGAAACCGAACTATAAAGGCACCTGTCATTTTACCTCACTACTATCACCCACAGTTATTTTATTCATTCTGGTTTGGCTTTTTCTTTTTTTTGGGGTGGGGGGAGGGTTGGTTGCTTTTTACTTCTGCTTAACTATAAATGTCTTTTTAAAGCCCAGAGAAATCAAATATACTTGAGCATAGGCTTAACTGCTGTCATAAAAAAAGAGGAAACATACATACTTTGCTTAAGAGTTTGGCTAAATTAGGAGCTTATTTTGAATTGATCACAAATGCAATATTCACATCAATCTTTGTCAGACATCTCAACAGAAGCTACAGGTTTCACAGACAATTCAGAGATTCCACATGGCAAATTGTTCTAACCCTGTTCATATAGTTTTTAACATGATGTCTTTTATACTTACATTGCCAGAAACACAAATATGCTGAAGAATCACCACATATTTCTACTCCATTAGAAAAATATATTTAATAACTAATAGAAGAAGGGAAGACATTTGTTTGAGTTTCAGTCATGACAAGTGGTTCTTCACATTCCTTAAACAGTGCTTCAAGTTTAATTTGTTCATAAATGTGATTCTTGTCTTAATGGCATGAAATCAACAAAAATGACATTTAGTCTCTCATACTAATAATTTACTAGCATTAACGATAAGGAAACCCACTATTTCTTTTGTATAATTAATAAAATTATGCTCAGAGCTGTATTTCTATGACTACAAATTATTCCCATTACTAACAGAGAAATTATAAGAGCAGTGGAATCAGTGTCATTAAGAGAACTAATACTGTGGATCAATGCCTTATTTACTAATGAATATTAAGCCACAGCCTATCAGGAGACAGCTTGCTCAAAAGGATGATGACACACTTCCAACCATTAAGGCTACTCAAATGTTCATAAATGCAATAACTGTTCCTGACTTTTACAGAAAAATGGTGGGCCCATCTTGATGTGTCACATATTAAAATGGGTCCGTTGACAGCAATGATTTCATGGAAATTTCAGTCTGAATGCAGGTGTGTTCTTTTTTTTAGTTCAGTAATAAATTTGGTTTCTCTTAGACTGATTTACAAATTCATTCAAATTCAAATTTTTAAATTAATCTACTACATACCCTTCCTTTATTTTTTGTTCATCATGGCAATAATTCACTGTTTAGTGAATCATTGCAGGACAATCAACAAAACTTCATGTTTTAAATGGAAACTAACTGCAGTATTGTAGGCTGTCCACATGCATTCATAGTGCTAAATAAGTGCTATTTATGTATGCAAAAGCTAATAATTCTAATTAATATACTGAAATTCACTATTTAGTAACATTAGAACCGGCAACTCATTATAGCAAACCATCTTCTGTGGGCATAAATCCATCAAGCGAGGAACACATTCTTGTTATGTCTTAACATTATACCTGAAAATCATACATATCATGGAGTTTTAGAGGAAAAACTACACATGTCCTAATTAAAAGGCAAAAAACTGTTTCTTTTTCTGAACAAATCTAAAAAGAAGTTTCGACATTGAATTTGGGTGGGTCTCTTTTCCTTTTCCTGTGTAATTTGTGTGGTTATTCTATTACTGCTAACTATCTCATACCACAGAATAGTTCATTTATTTCTAATACTACTATAAAGTACTCTTGTATTTCCCCCCTCAAATCCTATCAGAAAATCTCACCTTGTAAAAATAATTCTATGTTCTTCTAGTAGATATAAATGCCTGTTTTTCATCAGTCCATAGAGCATCATCATCTCACGACTCATTACGTGGGTACTCAGCCTTCCTTCCTTATATAAGTTACCAATCACGAAAAATAACATGGTTTATATTTAACGTGTTATGCTCTTTCATTTTCTGCTCATTACATTTTTCTTGTCTATGCAACTGCTGCATAGTCATTGCTCTGGTCATTCTTTTCATTTTCCTGTGGGCTGGTTATTGTCACCCTTGGATTTGTGGATGTTTTCTCAAGATGGGGACCAACCTCGAGAAAAAGGACAGGCACTGTTAACTTCATTGAGTATCAAAGATTTCACTTCATTTCAATACAGCATTAGCACTTCATATTAAAATTTCTGTAAGGTATTCTTAATGTGAAAAAAATGTTTTCCAGGAGTGATCATGTTAAATTTTTCATTTATTTTATACTTATATACCTTCCAAAGGAGAAAGCATTCACATTAGAGGTTCCCCCCTACAGTTCTTTCATCAAGCATCCAGTTACCCACATATTCATTTAAAGTGAATGCTCACTTACTTTCTCCATTTCCATAAATAACTTCAGCTTATCTAAAACCAAAAAAAAAAATAAAGAAAAAATCAATATATGAAGCACAGAATAAATTCAGAGCCCAAGAAAATGTCATGTTACTCAGCTCTCTCAATTGAAAAATATTCTTGTGTGTCATATAGAAACAGAAGAAATCCTAGTTGCAAAGTGCAAGAAACCATCCCCAGTGTCACAAGAAGCAGAGGAAGAGACTGTTTTCAGCATCCTGTAGGCAGGGAATGTGCAGCAATTTTCTCTGCTTCTGACACTTGTGAATGCCACTCTTCCCAGACCCAGATTCTCCCCATCGAACAAAACACTTTCTTTCCCACACTCTGTTGCTGATCAGTCCATCTGACAGGGGAGTCCTCCTTATTTTTCTGGGCTGCATCACTCCATCTAAGCCAACAGCATGTTACCATGTAAAAATGGTAAATTAATGGGATTTTTGCTTTTAAACTGACTAAAGCCCCTTGCTTTGAAGTATCTTGTTCACCTCCACTGTATTTTTCAATTTCTAAGAAAAAGAGATTAAACTTCCACAAAGCAATGGCAAAAGCCCTTTATGAAATGCCATTTCTGTGAAAGTCAATTCATCAAAATAATGAGGCACTGTGGTGTCATGAACACACCCTTCTGCTCTGTCCTAAAAGACAAAGAAGTATGGAAATATATACTGATTATGCTTTTCTGGAAACTGCAAAAATTTTTTTCATTACTTTTTTCAAAATTCAGCATACTAAGGAGAGCAGGAGATGCGGATTCATCAAATAGTGAGAAGCATCTGCTTTCTCAGTTGGAGGCATATAATGTAATTACTGATGTAACTGATCTATACAGATGGAAAACAACTTTTCCACAAACTGAAGTTCTCATAAATGGTCTCGGGACTTTATCAGAAATTAACTACTTAGAGACCAGCTGAGAAGCATAAGGCTGAGATGAATGAGGAACAATAACATAGGAAAACCAGTTTGAAAGAATAAACACTCACCTGGTTCTGACTGCCAGAATCCTCTTTTATTTCCTCTTCAGGCTGAAGATCACCTTGGTAGTTCAAATGCTCCATTCCTTCACCATTTTCTACATTGTTCATGCCATTTAAATGGATAAGTTCCTCTTCCTCTGCTTGGTCAACCTTCTGTGTTTTTCCTGCTCCATCTTCATAATCTTCATTTAATTTCTTTTTGTTTTCTTCCACTTCACTTCTTTCTTTAACAGTTTCCCCACTTTCCTCTCCATTCACCTCTGGATAATCTTTCTCTCCTTTATATGCCTCCTCTTCTCTGTCATTTTCCTCTTCCACATTTTCTTCTTCATCTACAGTTTCTGCTGGTCTCTGGTGAAAGGAAAAGCATCAGCATTATGAGGCATTTTAAATCAGAATGCTCCATGCAATTCCGAAACGTGACAGACATCAAGTTCACAATTACATCATTACTGAGGAGTAAGCATGCTAATTTGAGGTTTGTCTACATGGACAGAAAATTATGTTCCTGTACTTACACCCTGTAATGTCCTTTTATTCTACATTTACAAAATGTGTTGGTGAGACTTAAATTTATTACATGGGGTTTAATCCATTTGACCACACTCAAAACAACTGGAATGAGCTAGATTTAATTAATACAGCAACAGCTTACTCTGTTCCAGCTATTCCAGGTTCTCTGACTTTCTAGCATTTAGTACATACTTGTTTATAAAATCCTGTAAAATAAAATATCGTACATCACTAGCCCACAAACTATTCCCCAAGAAGCATTTTACTTATGGATCAGGCCATGCCATGCCCATTGGTCTTGTCTTTGCATACAGAGAAAAGTAGTTTGAGAGATGAGGTAGACCTATTATAGGTCATTTCCAAGACATCATTCCCTTTCCCAAAGAACCCTATGTAGAATGGCTTGGTTAGGATTTGTTGGACATTTGGGAACAATTTTTTTGTACTCAGAGTTGGACCAGCAGCCAGGAGGAACAAGATCTTGCCTCACCTTGTAGAAGAGTTATCATAAACTCACTATAGATAAAGCTGCTGGCAGCATAACCTCATGGTAGCCTGGGAAATGGATGTACAAACTATCTGCTTTTTGTCATTTGCCTTCCAGTTTCAGATTTGAAGAGTCACCTGACTATTCAGTCAACCACTGCTCCCACTTGCCAAGATTACTTACATTCTTGTGCTAAGGCATGAATGAAAATAAAGTGAAAAATCCCACAGGAGTGACAAGGTGTCTTCCTCCCACCCAGCCTCATCAGACTCTAAAGCAAACAAGCTGAAAGCAATAGATAATCTCTTAATCAAAACTGTTTGGAATTTTACTGTCCTCATTAGCTCCTCTATGCAGACAGCTATCTGCTACAGAGAAGTAAATTATATCTTCCAAAAATTTGTTTTCCTTATTAATACTAACATTTCAAAAGAGTTCTTTCATCACCTTCAACATATTGGCAGTAAAAGCCAGTTCAGCAAGATCAAGAATTGATTGAAGCCTCTTGATGAAACATCTTGATTTTGCTTTGATATCTAAGTAGCAACATAAGACAACTTCATTATGCCAGTGTACAATGCCACATTGGCACAGCATCAAAAAGGACAAGTTACTGGGTTGTAATAATCCATAGAATAAGAAATTATTTGAAATATTACATGGTTACCTGACCAGGTAAATAATGGCTCCATAAGTGATTTTTGAAGTACAGTCATTTCTGTGTGTTTTTTATTCAAGCCTTCCTGACTCACTTTCATCTCTAACATCAAACTGGCCTTGTTACCACTAAAATAAAAATTTAACAAGCCAAGTCATTTCAGAAACCTTCAAAGAAGGCACCATCCAAAGCAACCTTGATCCAACCTTATGGAGCACATAAAGATAGCAAAGAATCTGTAGATCCATAAATTCTCAGAAGTCACCTGCTAGTCTTAGACATGTTATCTACTAATTTTTTTCAGTCTGCTAAGGAAATTCACAGCTGTGGATTCGACCAGAAACAGGGGAGGGTGGAACAAATTAAATGCACCAGACACCACTAGCTAAAATTGTGTTTGGTTTTACTTAATGACGCCTGCTTTCTATGACATTACATGCACCAAATGAAGAGAGGGTGAGAAAAAACACAGATTTTTTCAGTTAACTATTGTAATCACCCAAAATATAATAATTTCCAGCTTTTTGTTAGTGCCTGGTAGAGGGTACAAGCAGAAGAGAATATATGCTCTTGCCTGCACAGCTTCAGTATGGTGGCTCATTCTGGACAGCAGAAGAAAGTGTGTAGGCTTTTTGCCATGGTGTACACACACATATCCCAATGCTTTAACTGGTTTCACTGCTCTGGAAGCAGTCTTTGGCATGGAAATACAATGGACATTTGAGGGACGGTGACTTCCTAAAGCGCTATGCTAGCTAGACTCATTTGACCTTATCTGTCTAAAATGGGTGTGGATGCAAATTTTTTTAAGAGTTCAATCTGAGCAACATAGAAGATAAACACAGCTTTATTGAACTGTACCTAGAAACTCACTGAAAGCTCTCAGAGCATAGAACTTGCATTAAATAACATTCAAATTTCAACTAATTTAACTTGACCAATCAAGCTAAATTGACAGAAAAATAATAGCAGAAAACAAGACGAGTAAAACAACTTCCATCAGTGCAAGAATAATGTTCTTACAGTAACTGAAAATTTCAAAATAGCTAAGCATATTACTACAATGTTATTACTTTTACAGACAAAAATAAAAAGCCACATTTTCAGCTAATAATTGGAAAGCAAAATGCATTCTTCATTTAATCTCCTTTTAAGCTGCACTACATGAGAATGGACATCTTAAGTTAAAAATCAGCATTGATCCAGAGGAAAAGACCTTTCACAAGGTAATCTAAAATGTAGTATGGTTCCCTCTGCACACAGAGTCAAAGGTAGCCTTTGAATTGTGAATATGACCACTGACTGTCCATTTCAGAATGCACAGCAGACCTCAGACAGGACTGCAGGGAGGGAACTTAAGGCTAAAATCACTGATCAAATAGTAATTGCTCTTTACATCAAAAAAGTGTGATACATTCTATTGAGACCCTATTGATCTACTAGTTATGCATAAATTAGCATTCTCTATTTTAAGTACACCTTCTTCACTGAGAAAGAGGTATACTTGGCAAATTTTTGATTTTTCATATTTAGGGAAAGAGAATGTTTATGTGCATATATATATGCAGGGAAGAAAACAGAAAAAGGGAGAAAATCAGAAGTCTTCATGGTCCAGAGCCTGTAAATGCTGTACATGCTTAACTTTTACCTTCTTGAACAGTTTCAGTGATATCACTAAACCTGAAATACTGAACTAAAGCCTACATTAAAGTACTTGGCGGGTCAGGGTGTAATTTAAAGTCCCCTGGAGTCAATAGGAACCTTTTCACTGGATTTGATGCATGCCAGACATCCCTCCACCTACGGCTGTACAAATTGCCTATTATATATGCACCAAAGTTACCACAAACTGTGCTCTCTCAGTCAGAATAAATCAGGATGGGCACACTGAAAGCAAAACAGGTATGCTGATTGAGACCTACCTAACCCTGCAGAAATTATCAGACTCAAGTCAGCAATGACCTTGTATACTTTAAGGGAAAGCAGTGACATTTCCCATCTTAGGTTTTAGCTTTTCATCAGTCACCTTTTAAATAATGAAAATATTGCCAGTAAGAGCTTCCTATATGGAATGCATTGAATGGATAGCCAAGACAGACATGGGATTCTGCTGTTGTTAGAAGTCTACTTGTTGTTTAGAAGTCAAGAGTTCAGTCTTTGGCCATTATGTTGGCTCACAGGAAGAGTTGTCCCTTACATTTGCAATTCCTGTAGAAGCTCAGAGCATCCCAAATCCAAAGAAACAGCTCTGGATATATCTCCAAGCCTGAGTGACTGAGGTCTATCACCTCTTTGTAACACAATTACGATGATATCAAGGATCATAACAGAGAGCAAGAGGCACATCAAAAATTCATGTTGGAAGCAACCAGCCAGGGGTAGACCAGTGTAACTAAACATGGATACTGTAATGAACTACAGAATAAGTGTTCCTGCGTTACTTTAGTCCTGTGTACACATCTCAAAAAACAACAGAACAACTTGAACCTGAACTGGAGAAACATTCCTTTTCCTTAAGGTAATTTTCACAATCAAGTGAGATCTAGAACAGGGAGCTTTTCCAGTCACTGTGCTAGATTAACTCCATTCCTCCTATAGCCAGGCTTCTATTTTTGCCTTTTGCATGGTTGAAAGAAAATAGGAAGTAACCTTCCTTTTTGCATTGCTGGCTGCATCTTTTAAGTGAAGGTCATGCATTTGCAGTTTCACAGTTGAAAGCACTTCAGCTAAAGTAATTAGTTTTCAAACCATATCTTCATGAATATGAGAACAACTCTTTGCTTCTCATGGACTAGCAACAAAAAGACTCACTGACAAAAGACTTGTATATGTACTGAAAAGCATATTCAAGCAAAGGCACATAGAAAAACAGAAGCAATTCTCAGCTTCTTGCTGGAAACATGGACCCAGCTTGCCTTCTGGAAAGCTTCTGACTTAACTAACAGGTTGATGAGGAACAGAGCCAATGTCATTTTGCATTCAAGAAGTATGATTGCTTGACAGTATTTTTAATCTTAGAAAAAACAGAGTGTTTAAAAAAGAAAGATGTATTCTAATTACACTCATCATGCTATCATTCATTAAGAGGTACATTACCAAATGCCATCATCACTCAAAAGCAGTAAGTCAGGAAATCTTCAGACATTGAAGCATTTGGCTTATTTTCCTCTAGGGACACTAATGTAAGCTCTCAGAAGGTTTGTACAAGACTGATACTGAAAAGTGCAGTATCACAAATCATTCAAAGCAGGAATTACTTTGTACCATTAATATAAAACATAATTTTGCTTTATTGAAGTCGTTTGAAAATGTTTACTTCGCTAATGGTCACAGCAGACAAACAATGAGGTAGACAACAAAAATCTTCATGGTCATGAAGAGCAGCATGAATACATTGCACAAATGCAGCTACAGGAACACCTGACTTCAACTGCACCAAAGCTCTCCAGATGAGAGCTGCTCCTTTTCCTACTCAGGAATGTTTTGTAGCAGCACTGCACACATTCCAACAGCAAAACATTTTGTTCCTGAACCAGATAATGTTGCTAAGTGACAGAAGCCCTCTTCTCTTCCATATCATTTGCAAAACCCTGGCTCTTAAAAACAAACAAATGAATAGTTAAGGTTCAACCGTCTTACACTTCCCACATAGTTCCCACGTTCATACAAAATGCACAGTTGCTCTTGAAGGCAAAAAGTCTTTATCCCAACATTTAAACTCCAACTTTTTTATGAGATGGATGCACTATTTTTTAAATTTTTTTTTTTTACAACAAATGCAGCGCTTGAATATACAGAGTCTAAGTTTTAATAACATCACAGCAGCCTGGAGTCTAACTAGAATGAATGGAAACTACAGAACTTGAAGTGTAGAAAAAACAGCTTTTCAAACTCCCTTCATCAGTTTCATTGCATAGTAACTGGAAGCATAGTAAATTCCTTAATCACAATACAGCCATGATGGTCATGAGAGAACACAACATCTTTGAGCACTACCCTCTGGGGTCCCCAGCATAAGAGGGACATAGACCTCTCCTATGAAAACAGACTCAGAGAGTTGGGGGTGTTCAGCCTGGAGAAGAGAAGGCTGCAGAGAGTCCTTATGGCACCTTCCAGGGCCTAAAGAGGGTCTCTGAAATCTGGAGAGGGTCTTTTTACCAGGGCATGTAGTGACAGGACCAGGGGAAATCAGTTCAAACTGACAGAGGACAGGGTAATATCGGCTATTAGGAAGAAATTTTTGCATGTGAGGGTGGTCACAGACTGGAACAAGTTACCCAGAGAAGCTGTGGATACCCCATCCTTGGAAGTGTTCAAGACCAGGGTACATGAGGCTCTGAGCAATCCTAGCCTGTGGCGGAGGGGTTGCAATGAGATGATTTTTAAGGTCCTTTTCAACCCAAACCATTGAATGATTTAATGATCTGATCAGATCTTTACTTTTCTAATATATATCTAAGTCAAGAATACTTTTTTCCATCTACTTCACTGACACTTAGGTTTATTTTTTTCCAATAACATTTTGCATGTGTTCATTAAAATTTGCCTAAACTTCACTTCCTGCAATACAGTATGATCTGCTAAGCATCCCTGTAGTTAATGAGAAGATTGTTAAGCATTTTTTAAAAAGTCCTACTGAGACTGCAAAAGTTGAGAATTTATTTTTTTCCAGAAACAGGTTCTCCTACAATTAATTAAAAATGCCCTACAAGTTAAGCAATTTGAGAAACTGCCTGCTCTAGGATTGCTGAAATTTTTGAAAACAGGGGTACACAGAGGAAACTTTTTTCAAAGTGGTATCAAAACTTTTACAAGAGATCTTCATTTGCAGGCTTCACTCCAGAGACATGAAGGCCCTTCAGCTGTTGGCCCAGGCCTCTAAAGACAAGATCAGGCATTGACACTATAGCTTCAGAAATCACAGTCACCCAACACAGAAACCGAAGGAAGATCTCCCTTCTAATTCTGAATTGCAAGGAACCAATCAGTGTAAGTTTCTCTATCTCACACAAACAAACAATAACAATATTAAGTGTAAATCAGTGGAGCTGAAAGAAGAACATGCTGTGGAAAATATTATATGCTGGCTTGTCAGCACTCAAAATTCATAAGGCTTAAATTATAGCTGCATCATTTGTAGTGAAATTTGAGCATAGGACGTTCTGCATGTGTTCTTTCCAAATGCTGTTTTGAAATCCTTGATGTAGTGCAAAATGTTTCCTCATGAAAAGTTGTAGCCTTTTTAATCAAAGAATGTCTCTTCAAGCAGTCAGCCTGTTATAATGTTGAATCAATGTAAACTTTAACATTTTGCCTTCAGCAATAGGGAAGATAAACATTTTATTCTGCTCACTGAAGTGAATCTTGGGTCTCTAAAGCAAAATAACGAAAACTGCAAATGAAAGGTGCAAATTTTCTCTTACTGATGGTATACTCCAGCTCCAGCTCACCTAGCAGAGATACACATTCTCACATCACATCACAGTCCAGGAAATGGGAAATAATTGAGTGGAGGACTGCATTAATCAGTGGACATATCTGTAATAATGGAAAGCAAAAGATAACAAAAGAACCAAGAGTGTGAACATCCACAGAAAAACCCCAAACCAGTGCCTGTTAGATGAATTTATCACCCACTAATTTTTACAAATTAGCACCAAAGGAGAGAAGGAGATTGGGATGATGACTCTGGAGGGGGAAAATAACCTAAAGAACAAACCAAAACCAAAACCCAAAGAGACTATTTCTACATCACTCACATCTTAATAGCCAGTATCATATACCCTGTGGCAAAGCAGGCTGGCACAACAACACGCCTGAATTCCTTATGGGGTCATGCGCTGCATAACTTCAGATGTCATAACTCTCATGCTTACTCCACCTCCCAGGGGCTCATCAAGGGAGAACTACTATGCTTATGGAAATGGATAAACCAGTGCAAACTTGCAGTGTCATTTCAATACTATCATTACAAACTGATGCTTTTGTATTTTATACCTTACATAGAATGAAAGAAAAAGAGTATATTTTTCTGAAATATTTAGAAGTTAGAAAATTTTGTCTTGGAGTTACTTTGAATATGTTTGCATTATTAGCAGCAAATTCAAAGAAACACACTTAATTCCCATCTCTAATAAAAAACTTCTATGGTTTTGCTGCTTCCCTGTCAAGAACTGCAACAACACCACCTTGTTCCCTTGCTATTTGCACAATTGATTTCATAGTCTGTCATCAGTCCCCATGAATGTTGACACAGTGATGCAAACAACCAACCTAGAGTAAGCCTGCATGTCAAGAGAAGAAACTATTCATTCTGTATTTGGGAGCTGAAGGCTCGGTACAGTATATAGAACAGAAAGGTCTGGTTTGGTTTAAGGCAAAATACTCATTTTTTCCATCCTTGATGTTCAATTACAACTGTCAGCTAGTCTGGAGTAAAGCAAACCCTGTTCTTTTAATGTGTTTTCAGCTGGCAGAGAGCATTTTACAGAGCAGGACATAAGCAAGTGTCTAGCCAGTATTACACTAAGTTTAGTTAATGGCTAATCTGGCATTTGTTCAACTGTGTACTTCAAACACCATGACAGAGAAGGTGCATAAAAAAAAAAAGTATGAAGCTCTATATTCACCACCTCATTTATGTGGCTGATGGAAATGATAGCCGATCAGAAGTGTCAGCATTCTAGTGAAAGCTGGCATGTAAATATTTATGCATTATGCAAGAGTCAAGCCCTGGCTGGCTGTCCTTCCCCATATTTCTAGCAATAACTGAAACTGCAGTGCAGATAAGAAAAAGCTAAAAAGCTTTACATCACAGAATTTAAAACAATTTAAAATGGTCATTGATAAGAACCTGAACATGTGAAATGCTAAATGCTTCTAAGGTTTGAGTGACCTTAATTATCTGGGAATAAAAAGTACTCCATGCTACTCAGAAGGACATGGCTTCTTGCCAGATTACCATGGAAACTATACATGAAGTTTTATCATTATATATAAACCATGGATTGTGTAGAAATAAATTTTGGTGCTTTGTTTGGCTTTTATGGAAACATGAAAATCAGATTATCCATAGTGTGCATGACTGATTTTTTAATATTTTCTTTCCCATCAAACACACCTGCTTCCAGTTTCTTGTCCAGATAGCAAAATCTGTTGGTAGGAAGTGAAAAATATTTCCATCTGAAGATGATGAATGGACCTTGGTACATGAGCTTAGAGCTATCCAGCAGGTTCCTAACATTGCAAGCTTGCCAGCACATCTGATGCTCACTGGCAACTGTATGAAGAGCTCCACTGCCAAACAGAGAAGTGGTAGGAGAGAGTTTTCCCCACCCCCAGGGATGGTCACCATCCACCGGCCAAGGCAAACTGGTGAGACACACAGAGCTACTGCCTGTGTTGTAGGATCTCTGTGGAGAATCATCTGACTCCAGGGTTGGATTTCATATGAATTACAGTCAGCCTAAAAACTAAGGCCTGACAACCCAATTTACACTGCCAAATGTTCTACACAACCCAGAGGAATTCTTTACACACCTTCAGAGGCCAATAAATAGTCTAATCATTTCTGAATTTGATTATTACACTGTCAAGACCAGGGCAGGATATGTTTCAGGATGTCGTCACAAAGAAAGATTAAGACAACAGTCGGCATATTCTTCCCCAATGTCAGTGCTATCAGTGTAATGCAACACGTCCTAATTATCACAACACCTTACCAGGACAACCACAATTAGCAGGGCTGACAAGCCCAGTGTTGTTCAGCATATAAGACTCTGAGGCTGGGGCAGGTATTTGCTGTGAAAAGTTGCAGCATTTCTTCTACCAGGGACTAAGACAGTCACGTTCTTGTTGCCTCTATCACCTGATTCATGTATCTTCAAGAACAATGTCTATAAAATCACTGAGCAATATTCCTTCCCATTGAAGTGAATAAATAATGAGAAGGATCCTTCTTAACAATAGGAGCCTAAAACAAAATCCATATTTTTTTAGATGGTATGGTGTCATTCTTCAAAATGGCTAATAAGGTCATAAACCATCTATTTTCCCTGCAGGTTTGTTGGTTTTTTGTTTGTTTATTTTAAGCAGAATACAAGCTAAAGGTATATATGTCTAGCATTTTTTTACCCAACACAAATAAATTGAAAAAAATCAGCCAACTAAATAGTAAACACTATTTAGTAAGCAAGTAAAGTGTAAGTAAGTGTAAGTCAAGTAAGTGAATAGTAAGTGTCATGAGCTCTAGCCCCTAAACTTTTTAGTTTGTTGCTATGCTGAACTTTCTCCTGCTTGTAAATAATCTCTCTTCTCCTGGGAAGGACTCAAAGCTGGACAAATACCCTAGATGCAGCCTCAGAGATGCTGAGTCAAGAAAGATAATCAGTGACCTTGATGTGCTGGCTGTGCTTTTACTAGTCCAGCCTGCACAGGCAACCTCATCACCAAGGGAGCACCAGCCACAGGAGCAGCATGGCCCTTTCTGCAGCCCCTTTCTAGCCCACCTGTGTGAAGACTGTACTGGGCAGTTCCTGCAGTACAGGTGCACACCTTTGTACTTTTCTTTCTTGTTGAACTTCGTGAGGCTGAAGCCATCCTATTCCTTCAAGCTGTTGAGATTGCTCTGAAAGGCAGCACTGCATATGACCTGATAATGACAGCTGGGCCTGAATAAGGCTGTGTCCCACGCCATCAGCGCTGTTACCCATGAACGTATTGTAACGTCTCAGATCCAGTATCAAACCCTGAGGAGCACCATCCATAAACAGGTGCCAGTTAAATCTCAGCCAGCTGATCTTTTAAATCTCACCCAATCAGCCAGTTTTTCACCAACCTTGTAGCCAACAATTCCAGTGCCTACCTTCCTTAAGGATACCTTCCTCCCCATATCTACCACACTTCTTCCAGCTTCTCCTACAAATATGCAAGATAAAGAACAATAACTGTTCTCCCTTCATCCACAGAGCCAGTTATTTCATCACTGAGGCAATGAGACTGGCAAAATATGACCGGTCCAGAGTAAATTCAGGTTGGTTATTCCCAATCACATGCACCAGTTTCCATTTCTCAACAAGATTTGGCTCTCTCAATTCCATTTCTGCATATCCAGGGAATGTCTCTTTACTGCTCTTTAGGATTCTATCCCATCTTCTGCCTTTTTTAGTGTGAGGTCAGGAGCCCTCTGTTCAAACTGGCCTCCTGCTATGCTGCTTGTTTCCTTGCACAGTGAGGATAGTTCTTGTAGTTTGAGAAACAGATCCTGCTGCCAGTTTGCCAACCAAGCCAAAGGCAATTCTCCTAACTTCTAGGATTTTTATTTTGTTGTTTTCCATCCCCACTTTCTTCAGGGGCTTAAACTCTTACCATATCATGGCCAGTGCAACTAAGGCTGCCATTATCACATCTCCAACAAGTGTCTATTTATTCTTTAGAAGCAAATCCAGCAGAATGCCTCACCTAACCATGTCTCACACTACCTACATCAAAAACCCGTCTCTAACATGCTCAGAAATCTCCTGGATTGTTTATACTCCATCAGGTTGGCCTGGGTAGTTGAAGTGTATTTACAAACTATTATCTTTAACTCCCTCCCATTTATTTACAGTCTCACATTAACAACCAGTTCTCTGCGCTGTTAACTGCCAGTAAGTCAGAAAAATGCCCAAGAATTTCTTATGTTACTGGGATGATTTTTCATCTGAGAAACCTTTTGGATAAACTGTGTTTCCATACATTGAAGCATGGATCAGAAATATTATCTTGTGGCCAAGGTGGCCAGTCCCAAGCCTTCATAAATAGACACCAAAAGCACAATGCAACAGCTTGTGGACTGGAAACAAAGTTGAAGAAGTTGGAAAATTCCTACAAACACATAAGATGAAAAAAAAGACTGTCTTATGGGCAATTCATTAGCAGAAAAAACCACATACTTTTTCAGCAAATAGTTTAAGCAGTTCTATTCTCCGCTTCCTTGGAATAAGCTTCAACGTACCTATTCCCTGTATTATTTCAGTCCACAGGAGTACAAATCAAAGTACAACAAGGGAAATGCAATCTTATGTTTAATTATCAAGACCTATTTATTGCACGTAAGTCTTAGGACTAAAAAATTGGCCAACTAAGCACCATGTTGCTCCAACAGAACAAAGCACTGTCAGCTTTAACAAAAATCAGATAAATCCACACCTCTTTGTGGTCCAGGACTAGAGGAATACTGCTCTATCAGTATAAAGAGACTGCAATTCAGGTGAACTTATTTGGTTGGATGTAACAGTGGGGAGTCCTGATTCTCTAAGGCTCTATAAGGGCTCTCAGAGCAGCTCTGAAGCTGATGAAAAGGTAACTGACATTTGACATATTAACAGAGAAAGGAAGATTTGCTAAAGCTGCCATAAAAGAAGCAGTATCATAAAGCTTACAGTCATCCCCACAGAATTATGCTGTACACTTGAAAGAAATTGAGGAAAGAAAAACAACACACAACCTGTAATCCTTTAAAAAAAAAAAAAAAAAGAAAAAAAAAAAGGTCAAATCCACTTATTTAAAGCATGATCACTACCTGGTCCAGTGGAATTTCCACAAGAGTATCTTCATCTTCTTGCACTTCAACTGCCCCCCACACTTCAGACCCTTCTTCTCTGGCTTTGTAAATATCTTCACCTATAATGGGAAAGATGAAGTGGAAGGCAGTGAAGTCCAATGGTGACACAGTGTGGCTCAACTACTGAACTGCACATTCACTTTTGCTTCGGAGAACAGCTTTCCGAGCTGACTCATCATTCCCCATACAGTTCTTTCAAGGAAGTATTCAGTCTCCCATTATTTTCAGTTTGTTTTTCGTGCCTTTTAACAACAAATATTTACATACCACACCATTTGGGGAAGCAGAGAGGAAAGGGAAAGGGAACTGAACAAAGTCCTGGATCTGAAGTTGCTTCACTTCTGGCAAAGGTCCAGAATGAATTTGAACTGAATACATTACAACAGCAACAAAATACTTCTGTTTCTACAGTCAATTATAGTACCCTTTAGTATTTAGCATTATAATGTACATCTATCAAAAAATTCAGTCTCTGAATCGGCCACAAACATGCTGAACCAGGTCAGGGTTAAAAGATTAAGAGAAGCAGTTGGATTAGTTCTACTCCTCAACTCTGGGCACATGCAAGTAGAAATATGGCTGAAACTCCTCATCTGCATTAAAAAAACACATACTCCTGGCCAACAAGGCTTAATGGTTACATTGATATTCAATTTTGCAAAGATTTTACATCATTTAGTTTAAGTAGTTTCTTTTCCTTAAGTGTAAGTAGTAACTAAGGGTCTTTGAAGTTTCCAACACAGGTCTTTCAGTATCAGCTAATTAGGAAAGTGAAGATAGGTACATACAGGAAACAATTTCCAAGTACACATGATCCTCCCTATTCTCTCCTGAACTGAAAACAGCCCAGAAACTAAAAGCACAGGTTACTCCAAATCACCTCTCTCCATCAATCTAGGGAAGATGAAGATGTGTCCATATCCACCATAACATGTAACTACAGTAAGAAACAGGAAAAAAATATTTCTGCTGTTTCATACTGCCTCTTAGTTCAGGATGTGAACTTGGTAATATCAACCGACCATGCAACTCACCATTGCTGCACACTGTTAAATAAACAGCTCTAGTGTAGCACAGCAATAATTTGGTGGAAAAATAATGAATAAAACCCCAAGAACTAGAGAAATCCAGAGTCCATCTGCATAAAAAGTCAGCACTGACTACTCTGGAAGTTAGTTTTCCAGTTACTTTGTCATCATGCCCTAGGAACAGATTCTGAGGCACCATACCATTGCAAATGGCTAACTGGAGAGGAGGTGCCAGATGGCCTTAGAAGTTGCCTGATAGCCACTGCCCAAAGCACCAGAAATGAAGGCCATTCTCACAGTCTGAAATGAAGATGCAGAAATGGAGGGTGTCTATGGCACATCACAATGATATTCCAAAGTGATGCTGTTGGCCATATCTTAGGAGAGAGATTTCCTGATGGACAGAGCAGCTTGGTTACCCAGGCATCAGCCCCGCTGGAGCCTCCCCACCCTACCCAAAATCTATACTACTTGTTCTCAAGTATCCCTGCTGGAAGTACCACTGTGGTCTCAGCATCATTGGCTGGATTCTTATCCTAAACATCTCATACAACTTTTTCAAGATCTCATCTTCATACTTAGCATGAAAATAATAATTTTCTTTTTTAATTTCCTTTTTCTTGGGCTTTATTAAATATAATACATGTGCACGTATGTTCCATTGGAATCAACTAAGGACATTCAATATTTGCTGGCAGTATGATAAATCTTGGATAATCTACCTGTATATATCTCATTACAAATCCTCTTTGACAAGACTTGTTTGGGTTTTTTGACAAAAATCAGCAATAAAAACATGGACTGGTTGAGAGTAACAAACAGAATGCATCTGAAGAGATGCTACTTGTACTTTTTCAAATAATCAATGCACTTCACATTTCCCATTTTTCTGAGCTCTCTAAGAGACAGAATGTTCTGTTTCTCTTACCTGATATTAACATTGCTGCCTCTCATCACAGACATTTGAGTTATAGATTTCCACCATATTCTGAGAGGAAAATGTAAAGTGCTCCTCAAAAGCCACCACGAAGAGTCCTATTTCAAGGCCTTCCCGTAAGTACCTAAGAAAATAACCTTGCCCTAGATTCCTTGGCTCACTGAACTATGAAACGTCAACTCACTGTCTGAAAGAACTGCATTTAATATCACCATCTTTCCATTTAGACTCTCTAATAACACCTTTGCCTTCAAGGCCCCAAGTCTTTCAGTCAAAATGGGGACTGTCTGGCCTCTAGAGGTGAAAGGGTTTTGGTGCAGAGGCAATTTTCATCAGGTTTTACTCCAGCAGGGCAAAAGAAGGACAAGGAGGATGAGCATGTGTTGACCCTGGAGGCCGAATGCACTCAAGAGCTGAGGATTCTCAATTTTAAAGCACCTCTTCTTAGAAGAGCAGATCAGCCTCAGGGCTGTGCTGAACAACCCAAGGAGACAGACATACAGTATTTTCAAAAAACTTAATCATGAAACCAGGAGGGAGCAAGAGAGAAGGAAGACTGTAAGTTTCAGTAAGGAATCATATTTCTCATGAAAAAGGGAATGTCCAAAAAGGCAGTAGGATTTCAATAAGCAAAATCTGAAATCTCCACGGAATTTCCTCTAAGCACTTTCTAACAGGTATTTGCTCAGAAAGCTGGTCATAAATGAAAAGATATTAGTTGAAAAGAACCCTGCACAACACTGCAGTGTCTCTTAGGGATACCACTGTTCATTGTCTTGCACAGAATGAATTCTAAAGAGAAAGAGTATTCCTATCCTTCCACAGACCAAAAATATTATTTAAGGAAATGAGAAAATTACAACAAAAGGGAAATTAATTACTTACCTCTGCACAAATGTAAGAGAATGGAAGACAAATATCCAAAATATGTTTACAGTCGGGAAAGGAATTAAAACATGTAGGTCTGAAATGTGCCAAAACAGGCAAAGAAAAAAATGACACTAACTGAAAAATGGGAAAGTTGTAATACTTGAACAAACAAAAAATTATAAAGAAAATGGCAAGGAATTAAATTAGTTTTACATTAGGACACACACTGATGTCTTTTCTTATGACAAGAAATACAAAAATTGCAAAATAATTTACATAAAATTAATTTGTATAAATGGAGCATTAAGAAAATAGTTTAAAATGTTAACATTATTAGCATTGCTACTCTACAACCAGAAGTATTTACACTTTCTGCATGTTAAGTTACAAATAGCTGGAGAAGGGAAGCTAAGTGAAAGGCCAACACATTTCTTGTTTGTGTAATTCTGTGTCAAGATCTTGTCATCAGGAGTTTGCAGGCCACATTAATCACAATTATCAGTGCTCTGAGTTACTTCCAAGGAAATGTTTTCAGCTGGGTAACTTTGCCTCATATTGTATAGATAATACTTCAGAAATGCTTTTTGGTTTAGGAAAAAAAAGGATGAAAAAATCTTATTGACACAATATTTCACATCTCGGTGTCTGAATCATTAGTCAGTTTCCTCACAAGTCTCTAAGAGATAAAAAAAACAAGAAGGCATTTTTAAAAATGCCATAAATTACATGAAGAAACATTTTTGAAAGTCTTCATTCTGTATTGTTATGGGCTTATATTGCAATCTCTACTGAAGCAGAAATATGTGGTGTACCTTGCCGAAAAGAAAATTGCCAGCACTTACACTAAATGGAACATTTATGACTACTCCCAGCAGTTCATACAATATTGTAGATTAAACATGCTCCTCTTTTATGAGCCCGCTCTGACATTCTTGTTCCTCAAACCACCTGAGAATGGGCCAAAGACAGGGCCATGGCAACACTGGCAAAAAAAAAAAGCTCTAAAAAGGGGTAAGAAAGGAGGGTATGTCTCCCTGCAGCTTTGCTGACAAGTATAAACAAAGGATTTATTTCAGTTAGGTTCTCAGTTCTCCATGCCGCAGCAAGTGCAGCTTCTGTCAAGAGGCCAAGCAAAATATTATTGAAAGTTTCCTGCTCTGTAAGGATATTTTATCCCTGGTGTCCAGATTAACAGAAGATACTGGAGTTTTTCAGATGTTGCTGGTCACTGGGTGAAAACTAACAATCTCGAGCCAAAAATCAGCACTATTTTTTATACCCTAAACAGAGAGAAGTTAGGTAGCCTGAACAAACACATTTCTGATAATTTTAAAACAGGGTCATATTCAGCAATTTAGGTAAAAAGGTGGAAGAAAAACCTGCAGAAAGGCAAAAACACATCTGAGGCTGAAGGATATAGACACTGAGGGAGATGATGAGGACACAGGGATGTTAGAAAAATGTGCGGAATGAGGAATTGTATAAGGGCAAAGGGAAAGACGAGTAAATACTGGTGGAAAAAAGGGAAGCAATGGGGTCCAACTCATTGATTAGAAGGCAAAAAAATGGCTTCTGGAAGAGTAGAATGGAGTGGAAGAGTAGAAGCTTGAAACAATGAGAGGGGGGAAGAAAACAAGTCAGCAGGTATCCAAGCCATTTTAAGCTTCCTAAAGGAATCTTCCTTCAGGAAAGCTTGAGGAAAGGAATGTTGTTTTACTACTACCTACCAGCAATTGAGTGTCTATGTTCAGATGTTACCACACATCTGAAGTGCATCAAAAAAAATAGCAATGAAGAAATGCTCATTCTTTTCAGGCAGGTATTTTTACTGATTTCTTGTTAATATTTATTCCTCCAACAAACAGTACGTACTAAGACTCTGGAGAGTGGAAAGAATTCTTACAGCATTTTTTGGCTTCAGGCTGAAGCAATGAATGAAAACTACAACCATAAGTGTTTTCTTATGGAGTTTCTTCAAGAGTTGTGCTCTCTTCCACCTCTCCTCCAGCTACACAAGCCCATAGAGAGAAAGAGTGATGAAATCTCAGGAGGATCCAGATGGCTTAAAAGTCTGAATTCCCCAAAGCCTTGTCAGGGTTACCAAGAAAGGGAACATTTGGATCCTAGTAACAGCCCCACCAAGGAGAGATAACTACTGCCTAAAAAAAGCCGGGGACCAACTCAACCAGCCCCAAGTAAATTCAAATGATACAGTTGTTGGAACATTGGCACCCACCTTATGGCCAGTCTCTACAGCTAGGAGCAATGGAATCACACAAATAGTAAGAACAAGAGACATTTTCAGCTGAAAAAGGCAGTGAAATTACATGAGATGGATGTTACCAGAAGACTTAGTCATTGCAAATCAGGTCCAGAGCTACGGGTGTGAGAAAGGCAGTGTGGTCAGGTTTGGATCAGAACCTTGGAAAGGATGATGACTGGTAAACGGGGGGTGAGATTTCTGATTCTGTACTTGGCCAACGTCTATCTCATAAAGTAAGTGGCTCAGTACTCAGCTGCTTTCACCAAAGACGGGAGAAGGTAGTACTGTACTTCTGCAGCGCTTTTCAGCTCTGTGGCTTTGTTGCCAACTCAATTTAAGACAATGTTAAGACTGCTTAATGACTTGCACAATGACTCTTAAAAGTCAAAGATCATTTTAAGAGTTACCTACTCTGTTCTGCTCCTTACCCATGCCAGCTATTGCTGGCTTTGCAGCCCCTGAGAATTCATTTGTGTGAAAGGGATTCCACTGCTCATTCAGGAGAATTTTCTAGATATTTGCTATACATTTAAGACTTCTCCTGTTAGGTACAGAACAGATTAATTATCAGCAAAAGCAAATTTATAAATGCCCAAAAGACTTTGACTAGCAATATTTCACCAGTCACATGTTACTGGTTGTTCAATGTATTGTGCATTCAGATCAGCATGTACAGAAAGAAGCCACAAATTTATGCATGTATAACCAAGTAAGTCCTGGCTAAACTGTAAAGATAATTTTCTGTCTGATGCCATTCAGTATTTCAGCCGGAATTCTTTTTCTACACTTTGATAAACAGGGTTATACGATTTTATTAAAAACTAATTAAGTTATACATGAAAGTAACTCATAAGAAATCTGTACTTTTTAAATAATGAAGCATAGGAATTAATGGCTTTTGTATAAGCTCCTTTCCTAAACAACATTAACTATAAAACATTTATTGCAGTGAAAATTCCAAAATTATAGAGATATTGATGCATTACAAATTTTAAACTGATTGAAGTTTAGTAGTAGAAATTTTAAAAGTCATTGTAATAGTAGTCTGCCCTGAATATTTTGTGGAAATCTGAGGCATTTACTAGCTGCAAGCGTTGTATGTAAGGAAGGAAGTTAATGTGACTATAAAAAAAATTAATGTGACTTTCAACAGAGGCTGCCTCATAAAAACAGTAAGTAAAATTAAAAACAAAATGTAAAAAAGAAAAAAGTGGCTCATAAAATTGAACAATTTTCTCTCATCAGTAGGGAGGACATTTGTTTATGCATGTGTGCAATATAATTTTATTTTCTGAGTTTGTATGGTTGTTTTGTTGGGTTTTTTAATTTAAGAGTATCACTGTTATACAAGGCCCCTTTCCAAAAAAAAAGTTACTGCCTTCATGATAGGTGTTCATGTATGTTCATGACTGTGACTTCTGTCATCAAAAAGCAATGGAATTGAAAAGAACCTTGTAGCAATATACATTTGAAACTGTTAAGAATATTAAAAAAATAGATATTTTTCTTCACCTCATACTATTGTAGACTCAAGCTTCTAAGCAATTGCTTCTTCTCTTCAGAAAATACTGAATTTCTAATACGATTTGATGCCATTATAGAATGCTGACATCTGATTACCTCAACAGAAACTGCAAAAGGTGCTTCTAGAGGTTGCCCTTGTACACAGCACTCTCATTTATTGATAGGAAATATGGTAATGCTGGAGCAAAGGAAAAGCTGCAATAGCTCGCTCATCTTTATACATCAACAACTACAAAAATAAAGGTCGTAGTACAAGGTCTTTTTTCTTCCCTCTCCCTATTTTGATCATTCACCGCATTTACTCTCCATGTTTCTAAGCATCCAATTTATTAATAGATTTAAATTACAGATCATTCAGACCATTTGCATTTTGAAATTAAGAAAGCAGTTCTCATTCAGCCACATCTTTTTTAATTCCATGACTGTTCCATAACTCAGCCTTCTCTTGAGTACAGCTAGGGGCTAAATTGTCACGAAACAAATGGAAAAGATCTGAAATATCTGCCCTGGTCCAGTCCCATCATTCCAAGCTGAGCATCACTAGACTTTCACATCCTCCTGCTGGGAATTAAGCAACATGCTTTCCTGCTGATAAGTATATATATATATATTTGCCCATTTAACATTTTGCAAAGTATTCACTTCCCTAAAAGCAAACCCAAGGAAGCTCATTTGTGTGTTCGAAGAAAGCGGCTGCAAGGTTTATCATCATCTTAATTCCCCCCCGGCATTAGAACACTCTGGCTACTGTGATTCAGCACTGTAACAATACACACCTACAGCAAAGAGGGTTCTCATTTCTTGCTATAGATTTTTCTCCTATCATGCAAGGTGTAAACCAACAGGTCCTGTAAAATCTCTGCAAACAAGAAGATCTCTCTTTCTTCAGCAGTCTTTTTAGCACCTTTGACAATACACCCCTGATATGGTCTATGTTTTAATGACAGAAATTTTTTTTTAATCCTAAAAGTTGTCAGCAGGAAAACACAGACAACAGTTTTAGCTCACAATGCACAGTGGATATTTGGCAGCCCAGGTCGTACTCTTTGGCAAGCTCCTAATTTTACTGAAAGCAATTCAGAGCAGGACAGCAAGAGCAGCTGCCATACCTGGGCTTCTGTGCAGTTTTCCCTATAAATATAGGTTGGCCTTTTTTCTTCCTTTTTTTAGCCAATAACAAAACCAGGAAATTGAAATTACTATTGACTTCTAAGACCTCACAATACTCAAAAATAGATCTGTAAAACTGTGGAGTGGCTCAGCCCATCTCCACTCTATGACTTTTCCAAATCACAGCAAAAACTCAAACTTCACAGTCTATTACCTCTAGAACTCATTTTATAGTTTATTAGAGAGTTACTGCACAAGCTATCTGACCACAATTAAACTATTGTATTTGAATGGAATAGGCTTGAACTGAGGATACTCTCATCCAGGAGTTTTCTGATACACTTCTGAATTTGCTACTTTCCTGATCAACTTCCTACATATATTCTTTACAGGATGTAGTACAAACCAAAAAATTAACAGGTTGGGGTTTTTTTTGGTGGTTTGCTGTCCTGTTTTTTAAACCTCAAACCAAGCAGCTGATAATTAAATATACCTTTGGTGTCACTTTCATAAACCCAAATTCTGTTGAACCACTGCACTAGGCTAAGCTCAAAACCTCACATTTCCAGTTGCAATTACTATTGCATACAATATATTCAATGTTATTAAGGCTGCTACAAGCACAGTGAGAGCCCAATCATAACATTAATAGTGTGCCTTATGGGTTACAAACACCAAAGCATCAGCTCACAATCTACTGAACTTGTCCTAAGAAGTGGTGAATATAAATCTTGCACAAAGAGCTTTCAACTTTAAGAAATTCTTTAATCATCTTGATTTAAGAGGATTATGACATGGGTCAGTTATAATATAAATGGCATGCTGGTGAAATTCTCAAAGTATTAAAAAAATAAATTCAAAGTAAATACACAGCTAGCCCAACTAAACTCAGCTGGAAGATTAGGTTAAGCTTTAAATACACTACGTGCATAATTCTTCAGATGTTAAGACCCAGGAAACAATCACTTTCAAACAGTCTGACAATCAAAAGGGAGAAGATTGCACACAACTGCTAAATTGGCAGGGAAAAGGACAGCAAAGAATACAGGATACATTCTCTACTATGAATATTTCCTTTTTATCTATTTCCATACACCCAAAATTATGCATGTGTAAACTCACGGCACAGTTTTTTGGATTAAAATTAATTAATCCCTTATCAGTGACAGCCAAATACAGGCAACTAAGTGCCGGAAGTCTTTTTCACTGTACATCAGGAAATAAAATAAAATAAAATAAAATTCCTAAGATGGTGATAAATGCTTCCCTTACTCAATCCAAAGCCTTTGAATTTGAAGGAGTATTTTGGAATAAAACTGCAAAGCCAATTGAGGAACTGCAATGGGCCTTCAGAATAGACAGTGGAGCTGCATTGATCAAAATAGTACTTGGGAGCCACTATTATCACCTGTGTTCCTCAAGCTGGCTTCTAGTTTTCCATCAAAAGTACATCTCCATTTCAGAATAAGACTTTTCACTCTAAAATGAACCTGAATATGTCATAATTCAAGGCAGCAATTACATACCTACTTCATACATCCAACACTTCAGCACCCAGTCTAAACTAGATTTCTTATTTCACTGTCAGCTGAGAGAACAAACCAACCCTATTACCAGCTTTTAAGGTATTTTCATCAGCAGCCCCATTAGTCACACAATCACTTCAGGGGTCCATCTCACCCAGAGACAAGGAGACAAACCAGGACAGAGCAAGGGGGATTCCCTGTTGACAGGTAGACTTTTCAGAGCACTAAAAGCACACACATTAGGACAAGGGGAAGAGCTTGCACAGCTTGTATCCTGCCCTTTCAAGCTGGACTGGATATTAATGCGGGTCTTAAGCCTATGAAGATGTACTGAAAACAACAGGTGAAGCAGTGACCCCAGAAAAGGGAATGTACCCTTTGCCCATCCTTTAGATCCTAACATATTGTCACAGCAGCATAAGCTCCTTCCACACCCAAAGGGGAGCAGATGGGTCCTCAGCAGACATGTAGACAAATCAGAAAGGCAGAGGATAAGTACAAGTAAGCAGACAGCATGTCTGGCTGCCAGAGGAAGCCAAGAGCACTTACTTGTATTCTGAAACCCAGAGGCTCAGTATCTTAAACACTAATTTCAATGAAGGTTTTTTTTGTTAAAAACGAAACTAGAGCTCTTTAGTTTTTAACGAGATTTGTCCAGTTTGCCTGCTGGCTTTCTTTCCCGTGGGCTTTCTTTCCTTCTCACCAAATTAAAGATTCTTGTTCCACAGTTGTAGCACAGCATTCACATTACCTTGTAATGAATACTTAAAAGGCTTAAAATGTAAAAAAAAAACCAACAGTATTCTTGCTCTGTTGAACTCTCAACAGTCTTCCATTATTTTAACACTAAGCATGCAGTTTATTAATAAATTGTGCAGATTATGCATAATGGCTGCATGGCAATAAAGAGAACAAATTATAAAATAAACTAAACATGTGAGATAGTAAATAAAGGAAAGAAAAATTGTCTTTATGGTATCAAAATGACCAGTAAAACAATTAAAAGAATCCAAGGTAAAGGCAAAAACCTCGGGGATAAGAAAAATTAGTGTTGACATCAAAACTTCCTAATCCTCCAATTGTTAGAAAAATCCAAAAATTAATGATATCAGATGTGGATTGAAATGGTGGTATTTGGGAAAACCCTGATGCAAATGCTGGTGAGGGAGAATGGGACTCCAATGAAATGACTGAACCTCTAGCTCCTAGAAAGGAAGAGGTTCCAGAATTAAAAATTATACCCATAATTAAGACTGAAGTGTTCAAAGGACCTCAAGGAGGTCAGAGAAGAAACATGGTCAGAGCTACTCCCTGGGACCCCATGCAAGGGCCAAACCTATAGGACAAACAGATGAAAACCAGGGGGAGTCAGACACTGAGTATTTGTGGAAAGTGAGTCTCTCAGGAGGAGGCAGAATATTGTTGGATGGAAGCTGATGGATACCGGGGGCCAGGAGCCTTATTAAACCTAGGACCTGAGCCTATCAATCAACCCCCTTCAATAAACAGCAGCATTGCATATTGGGCAGGAGGAATAGAGGTTATGGCCAGAGCAGAATCAAATTCCATACCCATGTGGTCATCTCACGAAATATTCCCCACTGTCACAAGGGCAACTTGCTGAAGGCAATGTAAAACAGAGACATCCCAATCTCCCTAGAAGTCGATCCTAATATATTAAGACCTCTTTTGAAAGAAGCCCTGATAAGATTAAAAACTTTTTCAGTGGGGATGACAAGACAAAATGAGAGGAAATGTAATGCATAATGAAGTGTTACAAGATCTCCAAGGCCCAAGATGATCTGTCCTCATGGGCAAGATTCTTTCATGACACAGTCAACCATGTAAGGGAAATGGGCTGGGAAACCCATCCTGGAGAACAAACTTAGGCCTTTGAGAGGAGCCCAAAAACTGAAGCGTGATGACTTCCTGAGGGCCAGGTGAGGGCTTTTAAACATACCTTGCCCAAGAAAAAAGAAAGATCAAAACACCGCTGAAGCAAAATGAGCTGTAGAAGATGGCAGTAGCTTTAGGTACTCCCTATGCAACTCTCAGGGGACAACAATAGCAGACTTAGTGAAAATAGTGCAAGGGGGAAACACAAAAAACAAAAAGCTTTCACAGAAAAAACATACCTACAACCCTTTGAGAGGAAGAGAGACAAAAGAAAAAAACTCACTAAGTGTGGGGAGAACTTCAGGCTTTATCGCCTGGCACATTATGACCTATAATTGGACAGATAAAGACAAGCCCCATATTTACTTACCCGTAGGACCTAGAAAACAACCTTTGAAATATGTAATTGATAGAGGAGCACAGATTTCACTAAATACCCCAACGGATGTTGAGAAATAAAAAGAAATAGGGCCCATCTACCAGAATTTAATGGACAAAGTATTATATGTTATAATGCCAACATCTGTTCATGGCTGCCTGGGAAAAGACACATAATGGACCTCACACACCCTTGCAATCACGGAGCATGAAGAAAATACTTCAGGATACAATATCTTTAAAGGAGAAGTTTGGCAATTGCCTGACGGGAATGTTTGGTCATTCGGCGCCATAAAAATTCTAAGTAAGTTTTCTGAAGAGATTGAAAAAATTAATTCAACATCTAATGGTTTTAAGCATGTACTGATAGGAGTGGAAGTGGTATCTAGACTGTTATCTGTCACTAAAATCAGATATGCTGATGCCAAAGCTACTATTTCAGGACTCTATAATTGGTTTTCCAGTCTTCCTGTACCAGACTACACACAAAGTAACAATGAATCACACTTGACCAGACTGATGCTACAAAACTGGGCCTGAAAGGAGGGTATCACGTGAATTTTTCATACACATTATACCCAAGGAAACAAGATGGTGGAATGTGCTGCTGGTTTGTCAAAATGCTACTTTATACTTCATGAATCTGGATGGGATAAAAGGTTATCCTCTGTATTATATGAGATAGATAAAGGATAAGGACCAGGATATAATGCTGACTTCTGCAACCCTGCCTTTCTGTCAAGGGCAGTCTTTGACAATGAAGGTTGGCTGGGCAAGAGGATACTCACCTTGCAGCAAGCCTGCCTGGCTTGTGCTTCAGGCCACTCCATCTTGAGATGTGACCAGAACAGAAGGCACAAAAGACAACAACTTTGTAGGAGGTGACTATTTGGGGTCAGTGTAGAACCTTTTCTTTAAACTACTTCACTACAAGCTACCTAAGTTCTGACTACAGTGGAGCTCCCACACAGGGTCAGAAGTGAGTGAAAAGACTTTTGCTTTAATTTTTCAAGAGTTAGAGTCATAGAACAGTTAAGGCTGGACATCAAGTCAAACTTAACCCAGCACCACCACCATGATCACCATTAAACCTTGTCCTTGAGTGCCATATCCATACTCTTATGAATATTTCCAGGGATGGTACTCTACCACCTCCCTGGACAGCCTGTTCCAATGTTTTACAACCCTTCCTGTGAAGAAATTTTTCCTAATATCCAATCTGTGCCTCCTCTGGTGCAATTTCAGGCCATTTCCTTTTGTCCTGTTACTTGTTACCTGGGAGAAAATACTGAACCCTACGTGGTTACAGCTGCCCATTCCCACTTTTACTAACAGGTCTTCATATATGGAGGAAAAATAGAGGATCACAGAAAGAACCAAGAGCTTCTCCAGACATACACTTGAGCTCAAACTAGGGAATCTGCTGCCTTGAACACCTCCTAGTTACACAAGACTCACAAAGCATGGAAAAGCTGAAGTGAGAAGCAAGCAGTCACTTTTTCAATAAACTTAGTAGCTTTCCAACAATTTCTGTCAGCAGGTGGAGCAGCAAGAGCATTAAATACCGAGGTAAATATTTCACTATATATGTCTATCTATCAAATATGGCTATGCATACATATATTTATATATATTTTTAAGAGCTAGAATATATATTTATATATATTCTAGCTCTTAAAAAATGGGGGGAAGAGGAATATCACACTATAAGGTTAGAAAAACAATTTCTCAAAGAGGATGTTTATGACTAAATTTGCAAATTGCTGCCATACTGTCACAGCACAGATGGGGGAAAATTCTGAAAGGGCCTCCAGCAGCTCTGCTGTATGATTAGTCTCAGCAGCTATCAGCTAACTGGAGTTTGTGTCTGTGTTCTTCCCCCAGGGTCTAGTCATTTTGTTATACAGAGCCAGGCAGGTGACCAGGAATCCTCAAGGACAATGAGGGATCCTTTGAGAAGACCAGCTCCTTTTCTTTACCTTTTTGCAGGGCATTACAGTGGGAAAATGGTCAAAATATGTTTTTTATTTTGCTTTACCAAAAGCATAAAGATAGAGCCATATTAGCTGAAATTCCAAGGTACACTAAAAACTATACACCGCCTCTTGTGCTATGTAAATGAAGCCAGGAATGTAGTGGCTACACACAGTTACGTTTCCTAAGCAGAAAGAACTTTGGCAATTCCAGTTAGCCAGGTTAAATGGACATTTCAAGAACTATTCAAGCATGTTATTCTACTATTTCACTGGTTTAACTGAAGACCAAAAGCCACTATGACACAACAGAGTTTAATCTCAGTACTGACCATTATCTGGAAGGACTCCTGTGGAAGCTTTTACTGTCTGTTCTACTTTTTTAGAGTTGTTAGAAAAGTGTCGCCTGGACACAGAATTCTCTGTATTCTGGCTTTTTTTGTCTTTCCTTTTGGGAAGCTGGGGAGAGGAACTGTTTTCTCCCTGGTCACTGGATCCAATGGTAGATTTAGATTGCCGATAATTTCCCTGAAAAGAAGAGTACATAATTATCAGTGACACAAATTCAAAAGCTTATTTTTAAAATTTTCGTTAAGGACTGGTATCAGGTGTTAAAGAAGCATAATAATTTACAATAAGTGCATTTAATTAATATCTTAAATTATCCAGAAAAGTATAACTATCTTATCAACTTACTGTATGATCTGACTGATTAAATTCTCAACAGCTTCCAGGAGAAAAATCACATTTACTACAAGAAAATAATACTTCATTTAATGAAAAGAATGGCTAGATGAATCTGTGCATTCATGCATATTATATACAGCTACATCTCATCCATATATGTGGAAAGTCACTAGATGTAACACGTTATTATAACTTGTTAATAAATTACTGTTTGTGTAAATGAGACATGGGCATTATTCTAAGCGTCAGGAGAAGCTGGAGGAGAATGACAGTTTTCATGGGGCAGTAGCACATTCAATAGAACATAAATTTGTATATTTTATTGCTTACTTATTTTTAGTGGCTCCAGAGACATTTTGTTTGTTTGTTTTGTAAACAGAGAATGGACATGATCAACCACCACAATTATAATGACAGACTGTGAGTCTGACTCCCTGCTGTCTTGTACAGTAAACTGCACTTGCAGAGAACTGGTGAAAACAGACACTTATATTCTGTTTTGGCACTGTTTTAAATCCACAGAGGACTCTTCTTGTAGCAAGATGGGGTTCAGCCTCTGCTCCCAGTCAGCAATCATCAGGACAAGAGGAAATAAGCTGTGAAAGGGGAGGTTCAGGTTGGACATCAGGAAGTATTCCTTCATTGAAAGGATGATTAAGCATTGGAACAGGCTGCCCAAGGAATGGTGGAGTCACCATTCCTGGAAGTGTTTAAGGAACAACTGGATGGGGCATTTTGTGCAATGGTTTAGTTGATGTGGTGGTGATAGGTCAACAAGTGGACTCGATGACCTTGGAGGTCTTTTCCAACCTTAATGGTTCTATGACTCATTTTGTACTTATATAAATAGCTATGCAGGATACAAAGCAGTGAAGGATCAAGCTCTGTATTTAGTGGCTACCTAGAAAAAAACATATTAGATTGGAAACCGGTTTAGGACCTTTTCCAGACGCAGCATGCACAAACACCATTTTCTGCAAGATGCTTTGTATAAGTTTCTGTGATTTTCCTTTAGGTGTATAATTTGAATAAATAAACAAATACACAAATATATATGATCAGGTTTATAGGAAAGACCTCAAGGCAGCAGCTGATCTTTGCTATGGAAGCTTTTATAAAAAACAAAACAGCCATTATCACAATAATATTTTCTCAGCTTTCTTCTATCTAATTGATGCCACAAACAGCTACAGATTTATCAAGCTTTAATAAGCATGCCACCAGGTAGCTGTGGATTTCTTTTCTCTTCAGATTTAATTAAAACCCAAAGGACAGGGACTTTCCATCTGCCAGAATTCAACTGAATTAGAAACTTCATACTTACACTGCCTTTCGACTTTCGAGATCCCACAATCGAAGGTAGTACAGAGGTTTTGGAACTGCAGAAATAAGCCATATCTTAGAAATGTGTACAGTGCCACTATCACAGACATTATGTATCTATAATCAAGGCAGATAACATCAAGGTGGCTCGGGCACAGAGGTAATTGGGTTTTTCATTGCATGTTTTCACTAAGAATCACACATTCCTGCTTACTAGACTACATTTAAATGCATAATCATTAACTTATTCAAACAAGTGCATTACCTCACAATGCATACTTTATATACCAAAAATTTGCAGAGCAGTATTCAGTGAATTACTATGTGAATGCTCCTTACAATTTCCATTTCTTTCCATTTATTTCAATGCAATGGTTGCAAATTTTCACATTTTCCAAAGGTACAAAAAGCACAAGTTTCTCCTTACAGACACCCAGTTTAGGGCTCTATTATGTGTTTTTTCTAGCCTGCAAAAAATAGACCCAAACATAAAGCAATCTTAAGGGAGTACGTATTCCACAAAACATTACTAAGCAAGAGTAGACATAAACTGCTGTAGCTGCACCTAATCTCATTCAGCTGTGCATATTTGTATCCCAAGGGGAAAAAATGGATTCTTTTGACTTGGATTAATTGTTCTCTGACACTAATTTTGTGATACATGATCAAGGGAATGCTTCTGAGATGAACTGGTCTCCTGAATTTCCATTTTTGCATTTGTTTTCCTTATCTCAACTTTCTCAGAAGTTGCCAATAAAGTTTTGCATTCATACTAACCCATGTATCATTCTTGGAATAATGAATTTGCACTTTACTGGTGGCACTTTGCAAACAAATTGACACACACTAAACACAGGAGAAGTGTATCACACACCTTTAGAACTTACCCCTGTGGCCTTCTTGTTGTAGATTTGGACAGCAGATCACCATATGGCAACTTCTTAAACTTTTCTCTACCCACTGCAACATAAATTTGCCCATTCTCTAAGTCTGACCCATCCTGAACAAGTTTTCCATCTACAGTGTAAAGTCTGAAAAATATGAAAATTAATATAATAAACTTTAGCATTCAGTTAGCTGTATTAAGAACATTGAAAGCTATATTAATCTAAACTCACTATATTTATAATGAATTTCCAGATACGAAACCAAATAAAGTACAGTGGAAGCCACACAATGATCAGTAAATACATTAAAAAAAAACCCACCCAACCAACCAAAAAAAAACAAAACCAAAACCAAATATAAACAAACAAACAAAAGAAAAACCAAGGAAAACCAGTAAAATAATTAGTTAAATCACAGTTCATATAAAACTAAGTATGACATGCTATAATAGATGAAATACTCTCATAATTTCTAGAAATAAATAAATTACTTTATACTTATAAGATCTTCAATACCTTTCCCCTGATACCTTGGAAAGGATCTATTCCATGAATTCCTGACCTCCTCTCCTACCAAGTTCCACCTTCTATCTCTGCTCAGGGACCTATGCAGTAACCGGGGAAGAACAGGGCATTCACGACTGAAAGCCCAGAACCTGTCCACCTAACACAGACCACGCCAATAATATTGCATTTATGCTGTTATATTGGGTAGATCAGAAGGCTGGGAGTAACAGGAAATACAGTACTACATTAAAACAAGAAACCATGCATCTTGGGCACCTACCAACAATGAATATGTCTACCACACTAGGGAGATTTTTCTTCTCAAACAGAAGTCATTGTGGTAAAGAAATGCATGGGAGGCTGGTGGGGGGAATTTACTTCATGGTCAAGCTTGTGATTTTATTTTAGCACAGTCAAAACAGTGAATAAGGAGGGAATATTCAATAATAAATTAGCTCTTTCCTATGAAGCACAGTCCAAAACTCAACAATATTTATATTTAACTTAAAAGTCAACAATAACAACTTTAAGTCTTAAATGCAGGAGTGTTGAATGGCTATCCTAATGGCCTTTCAAGAAGACTTTTACAGGAGCTATTATATGTGTAAATTTATAGTCATAAATTTCAACACAATGCAAGGAGATGTAAAAATATGTACATAACTATACAACAAACATTTTTGAAAGAATACCAAGGGGCTACCTTAAGTATACCCTTGACATATAACACGCAAAAATTTTCAGTTTAATAGAGAAAGAGCTCTTTTAATTGATACATATGATGGCATAACCTTAAATAAACACAGAAGAAAAACATGCATTTTATTGAACTAGGAATCACAGAGTATCTGAGGTTGAACAAGATCTCTGGAGACCACCTAGTCCAATCATGCCTTGCAAAACAGGAGAAACTAGAGTAGGGTGTTCAGGACTGTCTTCAGCTATGTTTTCAACACCTGCAAGGATGGTGACTCCACAGCCTCTCTAGGCAACATGTTCCAGTATTTGATGGCCATTACTGTAAATTTCTTTTTTCTTCTCTTCAAGTGAAATTTCCAGTATTTCAGTTTGTGCCCATTACCTCTTGTCCTGTCACTGGGCACCACTGAGAAGAGCCTGGCTCTGTCTTCTTCACTCATTCTCACCAGGTACATACACATATTTAAAAGATCGCCCTCAGGCTGCAAAATTCCAGCTCTCCTCATGTGACAAGTATCTTCAAGCCCTTCCTCTCTGTGGCCCTTTGCTGCACTTGTTCCAGCGTGTCCACATCTTTCTTGTATTACCCTCATGAAAGCACCATTTTCTATGGTCTCCCACCATATGGGAACACATTTCTAAGTGCAAAGACTGAAAGTTTTGAAAGGTGAAATTGCTACTTTTCTTAATCTAGATCACATTGCTGCTTCCTTGAGAAGATGTATGCTAACTCTGGAGCACCCCATTTGTATTACTCATATTTACTTCACAGTGCAAACACTCCACAGGCATGCCAGCAATTCAAACAGCAATTTATGTTTCACTACTGCAGAGCCAACATCAGTTACACACAAACAATGAAAATAAAACAAGCTATCAGAAAATCAGCAGGCAGCCTACTTCTGAATTAATCTCACTGTGTTCTGCTAGATTGCACTTCGCTTTGGGAGCTCGGGGGAAAAAAACAGCAAATCAGCGTACCACAGTTTAAGAATTGCTTATATATTTGTATGGGGCTGCAGATACAGAGGGGTACATACAAAATGACTGTGTTTTTTTGTTCCTGATATTTCATTTTGCTTGTGTTTTAATGCTATATTTAAACCACAGAAGTTGTTTGTTTAATATAACTCACAAAAGTGGTACAGATTAGCTAGCAATATCTAATTGTATTTTTCACCCTGCAAATAATAATCACAATAGCAAAACCAAACAATCAGTCTCTGAAGATGGAAGTGAAATCAAAAATGCATTTTTATAGAATAGATCTTCAAATAAATAACTATTGACTTGACACACATACACAAGTTTTGTGACACTAATTTCTGAAGCCACTTTTTCAAAATTTCTGAATTTTGAAGCCACAATTTTCACCCACCCACTTGGCCACAATGATTCACAGACCAGCTGAGCTCTCTCTGACTTGTATTATGTAACAAAAGTGTCCTTGTGGTCACTTTTTCTGAGGATGATCTAGCTTTGCTTTGTGAGAGATCAGTAGACTTCCATCTTCCCTCCTGACTCCAAGCTAAAAAGTGACAGCCAAAACAAAGCAAGCATACAGGCTGACAAGGGAGACAGCAAAGACACAACTTCTAGGACAACATCCCCAAACACCCAGCTGCTGATGCAGCAGGTACCTGCCCATGAGGTTGCTGTACCCATCTCCATCAACAATCTGGCAAGCAGACAAGCTGCTTTCTCATCATCTCCTCTCTCATATGTCTTGCTTACATCCCTATTCTGATCAGGGTGATCAATAATTTCTTTTTTTAAAAGCCCCATGTGAAACTGTAGGACTTGGCAGCTTTTTAAGTCTTTTACTAACACTGAGAAGAAAAACATGCCGTGTATATAATGCAGGTTCTTGTAAGTCCACTTATCCTTCTTTAATGAGAAATTATATCTTCCCAGCATCAGCAGTCTTACGAGATCTCTCCTAATGCTAACACAGTTTCAGTAAACCCCAGCAAGTATTGTGTAACTTAGAGAAAAACAATCCCTTTGCTAATGGATTTAATACATATTTTTAGCATTTTAAGGAAAAGAAAATGTAAACTGACTTAACAGAAAACCAACAAGAGGAAAACATTAAATAATTAAAAGTGTAATGTACATTATCTTATTTTTGAAAGATTAAAGATGAGCACTGAAGGGAACTTCCCAAAAGGAGCCTTAGGTATATATTGAATGCTTTAATGTACAACATTCAGTTTCACCACATTGACACCAAGTAACAAGAAGAAAATGTGAAAGATTTTTGAATTGCCAAACAACCTGAGAGCAGAAAGAATTGGTATGTTGTAAATGTCTTTTGTTGCTTTGTTCACGTCTGAGTTACACTAGCTGAGAAACAGAAAGCTGCTACACATGCAGGTTTACTTTACTGAAAGCCCTAAGTAGCCAGTTAATAGGAGCAAAGAAATGCAGGGCTGAGAGGAAAACCTTGATGAGAGCTAAGAGTCAATAGACAGCATTACCTTAAATTTTCTGTCACCTGTGTCAGCTCTGGGAAAGCAATCAAAAGAACTAAAATACTACCTTATCTTCACTGATTCGAGAAAGATTTTGCAAGCTTAGCCTCAGCCATTGCATAGGCTGTGAAGAATGATTTTCCACAAAAGGCCCTTTCCCATCTGATGAAGAGATTTCTGTAATGTGCTCTGCATGGGGCAACACTGGAATGTCAGTAATTTGCTTTCACACCTTGACGGCCCTCTTACACTGCAGTGTTTCTCACGGACATCACATGTATCATTTTGCTCTAAAACTTGTAACAACCAGCAAATACCATTTTACGTAGCTTATTTTACATTGTAAAAGCCTTAAGGGACTGAAACCTGCCAAGAGGTCACGTCCTATTCCTTAGACACCACAACTCAGACTAGCTGAAATATTGGAACTGGCAAACCCCAACTACAGCTTTGGCCTTGGCTTTTATTAGGAGGCTGAGAGGGCTGAATATCAAGCACATCCTAGTCTTAGCCCAGGTATACAAACCCCAAAGAATCCATAATATTTTCCCAGAAATTGTTTGCCCCAATGAATTCAAAGAATTATCAAAATTAAAAAGTAACACAGATCACATGTATCTCACGTTCCAAAAATCTTCACCAGTTTTACCATGCTCATTTATTTTATGACATGTAACTTAATTATTATTAGTACTAAACACATTGCATTATTATTGTATTATTACAGGCCTGCTAACTAAATAATTAAGTAATAAATATTAATTTAAAAATAACAGTTGAAGCAAATTGTGGCTATTCTTCTTTTAAATAGCGGTTGAAGTGAAACCTGAAGTTTACTTGGAGTCAACATATTTACACTTTAAAGCTTTTTGACGTATGTTAATTTTCTCACAGTGGAATTTCCCATAAAATTGGAATGATCCATTACCTCTACTTATGGAATTTTAGAAACATATCTAGGCATATCAAATGTATCTTGCAAATATTCTGTCTTCTGATACCTGTGAACAGCTCCACTTCTGAGGGTAACTTTTCCTGTAACCATTTCAAGAATATGATCCCAGTGATTCAGTGTTTTCCTGGGAATGAGGAGGCGCACTGCCGGGCTCATAAGGTCTCCATTAGCAATCAGGCTGAAATAAAGCAAAGTAAAATAACTTGGAGGAGCATCTGGAGTGAACACACCACCACCACCACCCCTGAAACGTCAGCTCACTAAGTGAAAATTCTACTTACAAAATAGTGTAGGGCTCCTGGAGTGGCTTTCGAAACCGTGCTGACACAGTGATCCTACTGTGAGTAACCGGCTTGACCTGCAAGAACCAAAGAAGAATTAGAAATTACTCAGTCTTCACATTCGAAAGGGTTTGCCCTGACTACCATCAGCATGTGGGACAGCATGTCTGCAGAAAGAAGTTCCTATCTTTAAAGCATGCCTTTTATTCCATTCCAGCTTTACCTTCTACATAGCACACATCATTACTGCTGCTGGTTTATGTGTATGATGAATATCAACCACAGCACAGCACACCACAGTGCACCATGGCACAACATATGGTTTGCACTGAGAAGGCAGAATTGAATGGACATCTTTGGATGTCCTACAGACCCAAGGAGATACTCCCAAATGCTGTTCTTGCTGTCTTACTCTATTGCTTATAACCATGGTGCAGGCAATTAAACTACCTTCTCTTTTTAACAATAAATGCCATTGCTAGATGTCTCCACTATTATAATAACTACTTTTGGCCTTGTATAAGTCTTTACATCCAAATCCATCAGTAATTTATAAAGATTGCTGAATGCTCTGCTTATTTTAGGGCAATAACTCAAAAGTAAGGTGAACCACAGATTTTTAGCCTTCAAAATAATACACAGGCTACTTAATTCCCAGCATTATTCCCAGTATTCTTTTGAACAGACACTGCATTCAGATCAACATTAATGTCATTATACTGAACAGGAAGTTTAAAAAAAAAAAAAAAGATAAACCCAAACTCCAAAATCATTAGGAAGATTTTTTAATTCTTCATCCTTAGCAAATCAAAATAAGGTGTTAAACACAAACAAAAATTCAAAAGGTATGGTACATGCATTAAGAAGTTGGCTACATTTCTGAAAAAAACATACCATAAAAGCTTAAAGGATTAAATAGCCAGCATGCACAGAGGCATGCTTTCAAATAGATGTACAAAGTTTAAATAAACTGGCAATCTTTCAGTCACCATGTAAAGCAGTCTAATGACATGATGTGCTGCAGTTTTATCACACTCTGTGCTAACTTAACCAGCACTTCTCATTTAATTTGTGCAAAATGGTCTGAAGCCCAGTGCTTTTAGTCTTTGCTTGGATTTTCACACAAGTTCATTTAGTAATGACTGTAGTGCTTTACAGATATTTCTCTTGTATACAGTGAAAAGAAAGAGCTCAACCTACTAGATTTTCCCAACTGGCTAAAAATTATTATTAAAATAACCAAATCTGACTTCCCACATAACTCAAAGAATGTCACATGGCAAATTCTGCACCAATCACATACATTCTGGAGGTAAGACAGCAATCTTGGGAGAAAAGGAACCAACAAAATAAAAGCAATACTGGCACTCCTTAGTGTACAATCACTTCAAGTGAAATACAACAACAGGTCAATCTGTTGAACAAAAAATGCTTTCAGTCTCTGCTAAAAAAGAAGCATATTTATTCTGAATTCAACTCACTTCAGCTTTTTGTCTTTTTCAAAGAGCCTTGTGAGCTGTGTAGCTGTCTCAAACATCTGTTCTCTGAGAGACTCAGAGGACATGAAAGCCGACACTGGTCATGGATGGAGAAAGGCAGAATTAGCCTTTGCACAGCTACACAGACTAAAAAGACCAAACAGAAGCAATCAGCACCAGAAGGGCATGCTGATTTGAAGCCCAGTGCAAAGGGATATTTTGGCCAGATACATCTACAAGAGGAGAGACATCAAGACAGATGTTACTGCTGCATTGTGCCTGCACTGCTTGTAGACCAGACTAGGAAGCAGTCTCCTGGAATGGCTGGGGACCTTCCCTTTAAACATGCAATTCACGAGGCAGCACATTTACTCCTTAAGATCTATTTTGTAGATGCATGTTTGTCTTAGCTTCATACAAAGAGAAATTCTGTACTACACTGTGCATAAGCTATGCACTAATGCCTAAGGTAATTGCTGTTCATAGTCTTGCTGTTAATTCCAGTGTGGTCTGAAGCAGGTGGAAGGCTCATACCTACTACTACAGGACAGAGTAAGAGGTCGTTACCATACAGTTCATTAGGGGAGGGAAAGACATTTTTTGAGAACTGCCAAATAATTTAGGAGTCCAGCCATTCTTGCAGAAACACTGGAAACATATTCTTCAGAGCATAACTGGTCATTTAGGTCACCAAAGTTTGAAATTAAATTTACTGGGGAAAAAAAAAGAAAATATAACTTAAACTGCAATGTCAGAAAACATTTCTATTGCTGCTGTCAGCCATTAAGGGTCATTTTCTCAGTGTAAGGAATCTAATAAAAAGCTTCAGAATACAGAAAAAATTAATGCAACTTTCCAAAGGGTATGCTACTGAAGGCTAAGACAATGCTGATTTACTTCCATAGCATCAGGTCCTAATGTTTAGGCTCCAAATGCATGTTGCAACCAAATTGGGAGTTACTGAAACTTGTATGCCCTTACACTTTTCTTTGTAGCTGGTAGGTTGCCAGTAAAATCCCCTATAAAGTATCCAATACATAAATAAAGTTATACATCATTTTTCTAAAAGGTGATTCCACATCCCTTCCTGATGCTCACTTAAGCTCCTCAAGCCCTCCCACAGTCTCTCCAAACAGTCCATCAAACTAAGTTCTCTGATGTAGTCTGCAACACTCAGGTTCCAATGCTCCACACTTTACTGGAACAAGCTAGAAAGCATTCACTAAGCATAAAGGAACTCTTGAGGATAGTCCCAGATGGGCCCAATTACTTAGTTGTTCCTGCAAGCTGATGAAAACATCAATTTTGGTGTAGGCTCCTCAGAAGGACATTGTGTGATTGCATGTAGCCCAATCACCAGACCCTGGAAGAAATAACAACCTGACAGATGTTAGAAGCTCATTTATTGTTTGTAGGATTGTATTTCTGCCAATAATAGATACTGAGGAATCAACTTGTAAGTTTGTCTTTTGAGTTGCTCTCTGAGGGTCAACTGGCAGCCTTCTGTGGCCTTACAAGTGAAGCCTGTCATTAAACAAGCAAGCTGCAGGGGATTGTAACATGGGACCAGCTTGGGCAGAAACTAAATGTTTGTCTGGTCTAACTAAACATGGCCTAAACTGGAACAAAATATAAACTTGCATTTTCTTCTAAGCCTGTTTAAATCAGTGTACCTTTTGCATTAAAAAAATAAAAAGAATATGTTAGTGCAATAATACATTTGATAAAGTGACACCACAAAAATCAGTCCACAGAAACACTAAGATGACTATGACAATTTGGGACTGTTCAGCCTGGAGAAGAGAAAACTTTGGGGTAACATAATTGCAGCCTTCTAGTACCTGATGGGAGCCCACAAGGAAGATGGAGAGGGATGTTTGACAAGAGCATGTAATGACAGGACAAGGGAGAATGCATTTGAACTGGAAGAGGGTAGGCTTAAATTAGACATTAGGAAGAAATTTTAGACTGTTAAAGGTAGTGAGGCACTGGAACAAGGTTGTCTGTAGAAGCTGTGGATGCCCCATCCCTGGAAGCGTTCCAGGCCAGGCTTTGAGCAACCTGGTCCCATGAAAGGCATCCCTGCCCATGGCAGGGGGGATGGAATTAGGTGATCTATAAGGCACCTTTTGACCCAAGCAATTCTATGATTCTGTGAAGTATTTAGCATAGTGCATTGACAAGATCTGTTTCTAGGAACTTGGAATAGAGCAGTCCAGAATAATTAAGCAGATGCTGAACCTTGGTGGCACAAAACTCTGAAAAGTCTTTTGCCATGCCTGACATGAACAGCAGGGACAGGAGAACTACATCTTTTCTTGGTGTCCACATGCTCTTTGACAGAGGCTTAGGCTAATGTTTGTCTGGAAGAGATAACTAATATCTTTGGACAGCTTGCCTCTTGAAGGTATGTTTTACACCTGGTCTGGTTCAGGGGCCAAAAAAAATTATAAACTATGTTCATGACAGACACAGGGACACTCTAGTCTGCAACAAAGAGATAGGAAAGGAGACAATGTACATTTTATAAGAAAACTAAAAACCAAAAAAACCAAAGAGACAGAGGAAAGTGCCTGCACCAGTGGTGCTGCAAATGAGGTTTGTACAACACCTTTAATTTTAAAGCTGGCAAGCATGCAGACATACAAGCAAGTACAGCACAGCATAATGCAGAATTCGACAACACACAAGAGATAACTCTTACAGATAACCAATGTAAGTTCTGGCTCCAGCATGGTATATCAAGCTCTCTGAGTACAACATTACAAAAAATCAGCATTGGCAACCCTAGCCTGGCTCTGAATCCATGTTTTATAAAGATCACACAACACTGTGATTAAAAAAGAAAAGAAAAAAAAAAAGTAAGAAAAACCCTACCACTTCCATACTATACACCTTTCTTCTAATTAACCTGACTGTTCTGTTTGTAGAGTTTAGAATAACTTCTGTCTGATCAATGTTAAATTACTTATGGTCATGAAAAGCAAGGCACCTAACTTCAAAATACAGAAGTATATGTTAATAAAAGACCAAGTGCTCAGCCACTGTAAATCAATTTAGTTCCTTTGAAGTATATGGAGTTCCACTAAACCATCCCAGTGGAAGACTTGGTCCAGGGTTTAATTAAAGAATACATAGTTCTGCTCCTATTATGTTTGTAGGAGGCACCACAGCATTGCACTGTCTGGAACAGCCTGACCCCTCTGGCACTGCAGAGTTACATATTAACAACAAATTGGTCTTGAGTGAAAATTTGTGCTTACATTAAGAGACCAGCATCAATAGCCCCCTAACCCCTTTATTTTCTTTTCATTTCACCAGCCACATTCTCTGACTATGTAAATCAGCACTTTCCCATTTACGTCAGCAACTGTAAGCAGATTTACGTTAATCAGTGGTCTGACCCCATTATGATTTTATCTTTAAATTTTGTACATTTTCAGTTTGTTTGAAAAGACCCATTCAAGGCCAGCTTCCATTTCCTACTGACAAACGTTGCCAACAATTCATAATTTGTGATGAGATAGTTATCTGAGGTATTACACCACAACATACAGCAGCAACACAGTGTTTAGGAGAGGAAGGAGAAAGCATTGTATCTATCGAAACTTGGAGAAAACTTTAAGCTAGAAGCAATCAATCAAATGAGAATTTGCAAAGCAACAAGAGCTAAACACAGTTAGAAATACACCATGGGATCACAGACACTCAAAACCACCACACTTTTTATTTTTCTGTTCTTTAAAAAAAAAAACCAAAAAAAAAACCAAAAAAGCTCAACACAAGTTAGATTCCAGGAGTGGGAATTACTCTGTGGTGTTTGAAGACTCTGTAAACACTTGAATCTCAGAACACATTTTAGAGTGTCTTGGAGTCCAGCTTTCATCTTTGGTCATAATACACTGAGATTTAATTTGTGGTTAGCTCTGTCTGAGTGTCTCCTAACAGCCCTTTGAAAATACAAAGATAGCACACCAGCATCCAGCTGAAGCAAGGTAAAAAAATACAGCCCTCACAGCTGCTTTTTAACAACATCCTGTATAATTCTCCCTTACACTATAAGCTAAACATACCTATATGCTAAATATTTACGAAATTTAACAAACACAGACAAAACACTTCACAGACACAACATATTGCACTATCTACTTCAAGTACTTACATATTCCACTGTTGACTGTTGGAAAAAAAACAAAAACAAAGCTAAATGATAAGCAGTCAAACCATTACCTCATGAATACTGTCATACGTACATACTCAAAAAGCAGTTTTTGTAGGAAAACCATTTTGAGTTATTCTGTGCATATTCACACATGTATACATGAATATAATGCGTGTGTATGCATACATATATATACCACTTTAATACAATTTTCATTAAAAAATTTCTGTTACATTTATGCTCAGCTGGCGACATGAAAACAAATTAGAACAGTAAGTTTTCTAAAGCCATTACAGCACAGGAAACAACTATTTCATAGAAATACAACTTTTTCTTTTTTTTTAAATGCACATTTTTAAGCACATTGACAAAAGATGTGGAAACAAACTCATTAAATAACTAAAAACATACCATTCCTTTTTAGAATACTATGGATGGGCTTTCTAACTCCAAGAATTGTTACATTGGGAAGAGAATATCACATACATGGCATTAAAGGGAAATAATCATTGAGAGTGGCACACATTAGTTTGAAGTACACAGATAAAAAATAATGGTTTTTACTTCTTTCTTCAGACATGTGTTAACCAGTAAAAGGTAAGAAACATAATCCCTAACATGGAGATGTATCAAAATTAAGTTTATTTGTTTTGGTTGGTGTGAATCTATTTGAGGATTCCTGGGTATAAAATTCTTGCTTCTACGAATGCTGCATTATACTTTTCAACACTTACTATTGAAATATAGACTGGAAAGTGGGACAGACTCAGAAAACTACCAAACCTCATGTTGGCTACTCGGGACTTGCAAGAGGCATGTGACACTTCACAGAGTCAATCCATGTAGACAAGAAAAGTGTACAGTTCATGAATTATTATTTTAACTGGACTCTGGACATGCTGCATATTTAGTTTCTAAAAATGTGACTTTCATGCACTTGAGAATAGGTTCAAACAGAAATGTGCCATTCTTAGCTTTTCTTTTCCTTTCAGTGTACATTAAATAATTAGACACATGTTAAATACAGAGGTCTGATGAAGACACTTGCCAGTTATCCATAGCTAAGAAATGGTCTGATTATCTGATTTGTTTCCTTTCCTTACAAGCACTGTCCCCTCCATCAAAGGGGGCAACTAAACAGCTGCATGATTTACAAGATAACATGTTATTTAAAAAGCCGTACTGGACAGCAACAAAACAGTAAAAAAACATAATGTTTCTGAACCAGATGCACTGCACTGGTTTGATTTGTGCAGGTTTAAGAGCTGGCCTTTCTTACTGCTGTTAATGTAGTCCTGGGTACTATGAGCATCTCACTCATTACTCACATCACTTTATAACTAACCTTTTGAAGCTTTAATATTTCAACACATGTCACATTCCAAATTTATCAGCTCATGCAATGAGCCATGGCTTTGCCAGTTTGTTACAATGGCCTGTTTGTTAATCAATGTGCCCAGGAAAATTGAGAACAAATATTTACATTTCCCTGGGGTAGAACTGGGGTCAAAAGAACCAAAATCCCATTGATACACACCATCACCACCCTGTGATGTGAAAGAAAGGAATGTTCAAGGTTCAGCGATCAAAACCAAACTAGAACAATAAGTTTTCTAAAGCTATTACAGCACAGGAAATGTTATCTATTTCACAGAAACATGACCTTTTTTAAAATGAACATTTTTTACACATTGACTAAGTTACAGAGTCACACTCACTGAGGTGTTGGCTCAGTACAAAACCATTTCAGTTATTCTACACAGGTTATCCTATACCTGGATAACCTACATTTACATGGCTACTTTGCATTGCTAGATGGTACTCTGGATAGCACAACACAGCCTTGAGACAGAGACTGCAAGGCTTATTACTGGTGTGGATATAAAGCACCACTCAAACTGGTACTAACTGAGTGTATTTCCAGGCTTATGTAAACAGGCCATACACCACAGCTGCACACAAACTTCTCAGCCCACATAAAACACAGATGAGCTGGAAATGAACTATTCCACAGCAGACAGTCGTGTAGTGACTAAGGGAGCTTTCTAGACTGCAAAGCTCCTACAAAGTTCCCTGAGAGTTTAAAGCCAACCTGTTCATCTGCAAGGTAAATCACTCTCCTTTTCAGCCATGGTAAGTGAAATGGAGCTCATATTCCCTGCATATCTGGCACTAAGTCTCACCTCAGCTAATTACACCCTGGAAAGAAATATTTTTCAGTCTGGATCTGCCATAATTTTTGGACATTGGACTAGTGGCCAAATCTTCAGCTAAGTCAAACAATGGCATGGTCTTATCTGTCCAGACACCTTAGACTGTTCAATGCTTCAAAACAGATCACATCTGTGTTCCCTCTGGATCCCAAAATATCTCGCATTTCTTCTCTGAGTTGCATGATGCTGTACCCACAGTGCTTACAGCACACACACAATGATGGCATCAATAACACAGGGTTTATTCAAGCAAAATAGATCCTAATACCCATTTTGGACACTGACACAATACTGTTGATTCTGACTGGTCTTGACTCTTTTTTTTTTTATTCGCCATTTTTAATCAAAGGTGAAAGTTGCTAATGTTTTCATTAAGTCAATTTCATATACAGCAAAACGTTGTTAATGAGACTAACACGTGCCTCAAAAGCCTTAAAAGCTTCAGTACTGATACCACTTCCCTCCCTCCCAGCCTCCTCACAGGCCAGGAAGACCAGTTACCCTACTGAATAAGGCAGGTGTTAATCAAGGAAGGGAACAACTTTCAAGTTTCAGAACAAACTCAATACAGACCATGGAATCCTCCAGTGGCATGAACAAAGTCTTCCTGCTGCTCAAAAATTCACTAAATCCATATGTAAGCAAGCTGCCAATCAAAATACTCAAAACTGCACAGTTCAGGTATACAGAAATATATAAAGAAATTTTATGCATTCATAGGTCAAATTAGGAAAAAAAGGGCACAGATTATCTTCCAGCTGGATGTCTGTTCAGTTCTTCTCTGATTCCTCCTGGTATTAGACTGTGAACACTCAGGAAGAGTATTTGTTTTGTATGTCTTGTTGTGCTAATTACGTTACCAGGATACTAAATACCAAACAATGGCATATCACATTTAACTATTAAAGATGTTGCTCAGGAGATTAAATACGTATATCACACGTTTTAATCTTTGCATTTTAATAGTCTTGTTCCCTAAAATACACTTATAGTAGAATTACTAATTAATTTAGAGTGAGAAAATGAGAAAATTCTTGCCCAGCAATGAAGTAATCAAAAGGGTCAGGTATGGAGTAGCAAGAAGGTTTACTTTTGCATTCTGGCAAAGGAATATGAAGTGGACCTTTATATAAAATTAGTTACCAGCCATACAGTATTTTGTGGTTAGCAATTTTGGGTAGCACAAATAAAGTTTGAGGTTTTTTTAATTCTTAGAAAGCAGCTGGGAAGAATATCTTATGTAGATACATTGTTTTGACATCAAAAGGCTGTACTTTGCACAGCCTGGGATAATTTCTAATATCTATTCAGCCCCTTTCACAAAACTATCTCCCATATAGAGAAAATATCAACAAATGATTTCTAATTGACAATTAGATGTTAAATGCATCAAGAACTCACTCATTGAAAAATGACAAGATTTTGCTTATGATTAAACATGCATATTGTCAGATATGATAAACAGTAGTTTTGAAAAAAAAAATTATAGCCACTGTTATTTTTCATTAAAAGGTGCTTGAAAAAAAATCATTTAAGTTTGAGACAAGGAATAGCCAGGATGAATATACCAAAATAATTTCTAAAATCAAGGCAACAGTACAAACTTCCAAAGCATAATTTTTACAGATAAGTCCAATCATACCACTACTGAAAGATGAGTGGTGACTTTATCTAGCAACAAAGGATGAAGAAAAACAATTGCCATAAATGATACTAGAATAATTTAATTTTGAAATATGGAGGAACAGAGGGAAACACAGGATTTGCAACTCCTCAAAATACTTTTACAGCATCATCTTAGATGCTTTTGTGGAAAATTCTAGTGCTAAGCTCATACCTACCAAGTCTCCAACATTGCATTTTCTACCTCACACTCCCCTGTCGTTGTGTTCCTCTCTTCTGTCAGCACTGGAGAATGAGGGAACCTTTCCTGTCCCAGGATCTCACCAAGAACACAGTGGCCAACTGAGCTACACTGAGATCTGCCAATTAACTGTGTCTGGTCTACAAGACCCCACAGCAGGAGAGCTGCTGAGCTCATGGGCTGTACCTGGAGACCACCACTAGAAGACATTCTGTCAGTCATTTTCACTCTGCAGTCACACTTCATCACAAAAATAGACACCTTCTGTGAAGCTCCCTAGCAAGCAAAAGCACTTTACTCCATGTCCTAGCCCATGCCTGTGTCATCCAGAATGTGACCAACATGAGAACTGATAGGCACTGCATCAGAGGAAGTAGTTTTAAATTTTAAAGTATTCAGATATTCATTCAAATCCTTGTGATTATCAAGTGTTTTCACTCGACAGAGATGTTCTAGAGGTGTATGCAGACACAAATATGCAAGTCACACATGTAGGAAAGCTTTGAGGAATCTTTGTAAATCCTTGACTATTCCATTCTACAAATACCTTATAAATGTGACCATACCTAAACTAAATTATAAAAGAAAAGGTTGCAATGAAAAGGGAGTTATGGAACAATGAAATAAGGGTATGTAAAACAGTGAAAATTTGATTAATCACTGGAAACATGTGACATAGTTGTATCAGAGCTGGCCACACAATCACCTTGTCCTAGAAGCCCAGGATAAAAAGTGAAGTGCAGACAAAAACGTCAATGTTCTTACTACCTAAGAAGATTTGTGTGCTATCAACCAAGGGCAAAGTACCTACATGGTCAGTAGAGCAGCTTACTGCAGGCCTGCTACTGACTTCTGTTAACAGATGCTGTTTTATGCAGACACTTTAACCTTCCTTTTTTTTTCTTGGCTGCAAGAGATGTTGCATCATCTTCAACATCAAAATACTTCTGCTTTTCTTAGCTACCTGTAATTCTTTGCTTTTACAACACAAGGCAAAGTTCATTTACTACAGTGTGTTCAAAGAGCTGTTGATCATAAGAACTCAGAAGAAAGGAGGTTTCAGTCAAACACACTTTTGTGAGGCAAAGAGAGTTTAAAACAAATAGTTGCTACAGGATTTGCAAATACAAAAGCTCAAACAAGTCTCCAGCAGCTTACTCAGCCCCAATGGCAAGTAAAATTTATCTTTTGGAGTACACAGGAGAGACTATCCAGATCAGATAGTGCCTAGAGAAATAAAAATGTCTATACTTTACACATTATAATTGGAAAATAACATTCAGTACCTTTTAAAAACAATTAAGCTTATAATAAACAACTGGTAACTCTGCTGGTCCATATTTTCTCAAGAGATTAATTCTTCGATTCCTTAAGCACAACATTTAACACGTATTCGTACTTGCAGATCACCCTTGATACAAAAGGGAGCTCTCTCTTGTGAAACAAGAAGCTCAGTTGCCAAAAGAAGTGATGGATGGAAACATACCTCAGAAAGAGTTTATAACAAAGCTTTAGGTTGGGTCAGGATGAATTCTTGTTACTATTTTTCCTACCAGTAACACAACTTAAAATTTTGAGACATATTATTACAGCATGATGGCTCTGCCAGAGGATTTACACCATATCCTCAGTATCAATATTTTCTTGCTTAATTCTAGTTTGACACACATTTTCTAGTTATATGCAAATTTAAAGTAATTGAGATACTGCCTTCAAAGAACAACATTAAAGTTCTCCCAAAAGCAGATGTCAAGCATTTGGCAGTATAACTAACAGAAAAAAAAACCCCATACAGCTGCATACAAATACACAATGTACAGCTGCTGTGTAGTTTTCTTCCTTTTAACTGCCTGCACACTAACCAGAATCAGAAATAGATATTTGTAATTGTTTTAGTGGATAAAATGCCAAATTAAATGTGCTTCATATAACCAGAATTTATACCCTTGTACTTAAGCATGATAGGAGTACCACTGCCTCTCTTGGTGCTAAAACAAATCTAGGTTTTTGATTTCTAAGTGCATGACTGAAAAAAAAAGTAAAACCAGCACTTTCTGCCTCATATCATTTTACAAAAAATATATTGAGGCATTAAAGTTTCCGTTACTAGTCCCCTGAAAGTTCATTCCTAAAATTAAATTATTAGGGCATGAAGACAATTGTGTTATTCACAAGCCCAGATAAAGATCTGTAGACTATTACTGTGTTTCATCTCATTTTTATAACTTCTCTCCCCAAATAAATCAATCACGTTAAAGTTAAATTCAACACAGGGAGTTAAGCTCTCCACAGGGAGACAGTGGAGATTGCAAGCATAAGTCAAATATGAAGAAGAAAGCCGAGATAATGGATGGTTTATACTGGGTTACTTCAAAGCCCTGAGAGATGGCTGAAACTGTTAAGGTAATATACAATGAGCACTGAATCTGGACAAAATAATAGAAGCCTCTTTTATCAAACATGCAACTGTAAGAAGAAAAACTCATGACTTCTACAACTACTTCTCCAACTGCACAGACTTTCTGTTGTATCAAAAATCCTCTAGGGATTTGTAGCAAAATAATCAGCCTTAAAACTAGCCTTAAAAAAGCAAGCCTGTAGTAGTGATGACTATCCAACTGAGAGTAAATTTACAGGGTAGTTGTAGCAGCATATCAAATATTCAACTTGAATTTGACCTTCTTGTTGAGTGAGCCCATTCAAAAAAACACAGGTGACAAAGTTATGCTCAATTATAAAACTGTAGTATGGCATAGCTTCTGAATAAGAAGTTTCTGAGTATCATGGTAAATGTCATTAGGGCAATTTTGAGGGTCTTCTAGTACAAGGTGTCCTACTGTCTGAAGACACCTGCTTTTTAAATGAAATTGCTATATCAAATTGCTAAAAACGTGGCCTGTGAGCACAAGGCAAAACAAATTGAAAAACAAGGGAGCTGATGCTTCTTATCAGGCAGAAGCCGTAATTCAAATGTTTGTTGGGAATCACTGCTACCTCCATACACAATAAAACAGTAAAAATAATGCAGAGTCATGCATCTCACACAAATCCACATATGATAATTTTGAAGGTTGTAGTTATCAGACTACAGCATAGCACTGTTGAAGAGAAACAAGCGAGCTTGGCAAATTATGGACTAGAACTAGTCAGAAGTTTACAACTAATTCTGGCATTTTTCAAACAAAAATGTCCCTTCTTCAGTGGAAATACCAAGTTTTGAAGAAAATCTGTGGGTCCAAAACTCCCAAAATTCTCACTCCTACCATTATTTTCTGCACGTACAAATCTCCCTCAGGTTTATGACCAGATTCAATAAGGATGACAGGAGATCTTTTTGTTACTGAGTTTTTAACTGGATGTGGCACTTTAGAAATCTGAGCAGAAGACAATCAGTATAATCACGCTGAGAGGAACCAGAGTAATAAACACTGAAGAAATATGCACAGAATGGCAGATAATTGTATTATTATTAAATAAAATAAATGTAAATTAAAAAAATCAGGCATAAATGCAGGCATGCCACTAACATAAACTGCAGGCTTACTTCTTAAACACTTTAGCCATCCTACCTCATTATTGACTTCAGCAGGTTTTTTCTTTGTTTCTCCAATGTGCAAATAGCTGTGGAAAGAAAACAGGTTGGATTGTTTACAGAAGCATCTAACTTACATAATACAAATACTCTATACTTTTTTTTCATACAAGAAGGTTTTAGAACTTGTCATGCTTCAAAATAACAGAAAAAGTAAAGAATTAATAAGAGACTCTTAATACAAATCTTCAGACTAAACCACTAGGCTAATACAAAAGATGGGGAGAACCAACCACCTACCTTCAAGTCACTGGTGATTAGAACAAACCATCAATAACCCTCTCATCAGAAAAAAGCTCATATGCAGCTGTGAGGTGAATCAATAAATCTCAGCACAGTATCACCTTACTAGAGTTTTCAAAGTCATCATCTTGCCTCTTAGTGTCTCACAGCAAATCTCTGATAGATTTAAAGTTTTCCTGCACACCTGAGTTTAATTCAGGGCATCAACTAAAGTTTAAAAGGATCTCCAGCAGTTGTGTTTCAACAGAACGTGGACACATCTGAGCACTGGTTTCTTGTGGCTGGATGAACCAATAGCAGGTTCATAATTATTTTATGGATAAAATGCAAGCCTCAACTGGACAAGCAAACAAAATACACCTACTTGGTCAATATTATGTTTTCCTTGTGATGTTCCCTGTTCTCACTTCCAGTGGGAAGGTGCTTTACCAGGCTATTAAGTCTGGAAGACCTTATTTGAGAAGTCAGGTATACCTAAAGCCAAGATCAGTGCAGGCTCATTGCACCAAGGGACCTCAGAGCTTGCAACACATCTGCAGCCCTTCAGTAACATCACACTCTGTAGTTAATGACTGGGATAAGATTTTTTTGCCAGAAGAAACTTTCCTACTTGGCCAAAGTTGAGAATTTATGGGACCTGAATAAAGGTGCAAAAGCAATAAAGAGGGAAAAAAAGGAGAGAAAGAAAAAGTGTCATTCTTTCTTTGATGAAATGGTAATAATTTATCAAGGTACCACATGATGGTCACAGGGATTTCAAGGCTTCATTGCAAGGGGACAGTAAGACACAGCAAAGCTGCCAGGCCATGCTTGAAAGTGCATGCCAATGCTTTGGAAAACTTATGTAGTAACATGGGACAATATTTTTAAAAGCTTCATGTTTAAAAACAAACAATAACAACTGTTTCAAGCTCTTAGTGTAAGAAAGAAATAAGTTCTCTTTAGGCCAAAACCAAAAAGTTCTACAGCCTGCAAGACTGAAAAGAAACAAATATCTCAGGCAAAATGGTTCCAAGAGCCTATAATAGCAGCTACTGACTGTGGTTCTTGTTTTCCAGGCTTCTGTGAGTTACTTCACCAAGAACTAAGAAAAGCGACAAAGAAAAGCAAATACATAGTCAAAGGCTTAAATTTACTATGAAGAGGTCTGGGCATTCAGTCATCAAATTTCAGGGACCTGCAAATCTGAAAAGTTCTAAATAGGAGCAAAGACTTTTTTGTCGATGATGGCACTCAGAAAAATGTCAGACCAAAAACTTTACAAAACTATTCTCACTTGCTAAGAAAGCAGAAATACCCCTAACCAATGGCTAGCCAAGCCAGTGATGAAACTATAGCGTTGTTTAAAGAGACACAGCTGGAGAGAGATCAATCTACTATTGATGAACGAGCACACGTACAAGTAAATGGGCAAAGGAAGAAGGATGGTAGAGTAGCATGCTGAAAAAAGCTAAAAATCAAAATCAGCTCCAGCACAGACAGCTTTCTTTCAGGAAGCTGAGAGTCAGGAAACAATTCCACAGGGATTCAGCCTATATGTGCATTCTCACTCACCACTGCAACAATTACAATATACCAACACACCTCACCACCATGCATACACCAAAAAAGTGTGTGTTAACTTAGCACACCTGTAAATTACAAAACAAGCTGGAAAACTTGTTATATGTTACAAAAATTCCCAACATTGACTAAAAATTCATCCATTAAAGAAAACTTCTACTTTTTTTTTCTAAAAGCGTAATTTCTAAATGCTGATTGTTCTATTTTTATTTGAAAAATTAAAGATATCAGCAGTTTATATAGAATACATGCCCTCAGAACTATCAGCTTCAAAATGTTAAGATCCAGGGTTTGGGTCACATGCTAAAGGTGAGCACAGTTTAGCCTAGAATTCACTGTGAACAGGGAAGAAAAATATTCAGTTCTCAGTGTAAGGCATCTGAGAAGATACAAATGCACTGCTTGAAGCAGAACAATGACACTTTCAACTCCTGCTACTCCTTGAATACTTTCTCTATTACACTGCCACAGCTCCCACACATCAGTGCCACAAGCCTTCACTTCAAAGTTCAGCCCTGCATAGTCTATCACAGCAATTAATATGTCCAATAAGAATCACTGGGGGAAAAAAAACAAAATAATTAAAAAAAAAATATTCAAACTTCTTGCTGCTACCACACCAGATTCAGATCCTTTAAGGCAGATGCTTTGGTCTCTCACAGCTGCAACTGTTTACCTGGGGTACATTACACAAACATACACACTTTAATTCCTTCACTGCCTTTCAGAAAACTGTCCTTTCCAATTAACCCTTCCTGTCCTCTGACTTTTCTGGCTAAGATGTCTCCCTAATTAACATTCTGTCTACAACCCAATTAAGAGCACCATCAACGTTAAGCCCTTCAGCCTGTCTTTAATGCTCATAAAAGCATTGCCAACACTTCCAGCATTAAGTAAATAAATACTAATAAGTGAAGAACTCCAACTCTGAATGCAGAAATGGAAAGGATGTCAAGTCATCCCATTTATCTTCTCTACAGCACAGGACTATGACATAGTATCAAGGGGTATATAAAACAGCCTACTTTTGCCCAGTCCTTTAGGTTAGCTCTTCTTAAAGTATTCTCTTCGTTGGCCTTAAATAACTGGGTACCTTGTTGCATGTTGCAACCATAAAATTCTGAAAAACTCTCACCATAAAACTCTGACTATAAACCGTGAAGTGACAAAAACAAATATTTTTCCCCACCCAGTATAAATCCAGAGTATCCAATTCTCTGAACAGTGCATGCTAATTCCAAACACAGTTACTTTTAGCGTATCAAACACAAAACACTTTTAGGGCAGCGTAACATGATGTGCTGATAACTAACAACATTAAGCCATCTATAGAACCACAGGATTTAATACCAAAAAGATATGGTAGATCTTTCTTAGAGTTGAGCAGCGCGTTTGACAGAGAAAAGAATAAGCACTGTTGGAAAAGGGCTTATATTTAGCCTGTCATACATCTTTCTCTCTGGCTTTTCTAATGAAGTGCAAGAAGCTTCAATAAATCATCAGAAGCAGTTAGTGACAGAAATTATAAGGGTGCTGATAGAGATCCTGTTCATTACACACAGAGTTTTGTCCTGAAACATAATGAGCCACTAATGAGCTCTCCCAAAAAATAGTGTCCTCAACTCTACAGAACCAAGATGAGGAAGACCCTGTAAAGGTGGTGATTGAGCATGTAAATTGTCAATCACCTCCAGAAAGGGATTGTTAATTTTGAAGTTTATTTCTTTTTAATTCAACTGTAGGAAAAATGCCCACAAAGGCAGAACAAAACATACAATAGACATTTGAGACCATTAAATTCACTGCCAGAATTAAGAACAGCTACTGATCACATGCAGAGCCACTCTGGAAGCACACCTAAAAGCCCAGACCTCCTTCACATTATTGTCCCAGTGACTCACTAGAAAACAGACAAACTGGAAGCTTAAGTCTTGGTACCCAGATAGAAAAATGAATCCTCTGATGAAATGGGCATCTTTTAAACAACAGAAGGGACATAAAAAGGCTATATATGTACCCAAAATGAACAGAAGTGATGGAGAGGCAGACAGCTGGGAAGAATATTTTAGATTTTCAAAAAATAAACAGGAAAGGAAGCATCAGGAATTAAATTCCCAGGCACATCAGCCTCATGGTAGGACTGTCAACACTCCACCTTTCTACCGCTTTCACCCCGCTCCCCTGAGCACAAATACTGATAGTGGCCCTTCAGCTAAGCACAGTCATCACAACCTGAATTCCCGCATGTCCCTTGCATTAAAGGGCTGTTTTTCCTTTGCTACTGTCATGTCAAGGAGATGTCACTTTGTGATTCGTGGTGTCAGTACCCCTTCTGGGGCTCACCTCTAATGCTCTTTTCCTTTTGCTTTGGGTTACAGCATCTAAGTCCTCTTTCTGCAATGACTAATAAAAGGGACAGGGTGAGGGGTCGTCTGAAGCACTTCCATAGTGCCAAACCCCAGCTGCTGATATTCAAGTTCCATATAAATCTTACATTTTAGCCACTCACTTGAGTTTCTTGAAGGCCTCCCTGCCACCAGCCACGTACTGCTCTCCGCTCTGGAGCTCCTCCAGCTGCCGGACACGATGCCCACCCCGGGGTGTATAGATGTTTCGCACAGCTCCAAAAGGCGCCTGCACCCCACCCGTCACCTCTTTCAGGAACACATCAAAGTTGGACACTTTCTTCTCATGGATGACAATGCGGCGCCCCGGGAAGAAAGGGTCCCCATTGCGATACACCAGCACGCTCTTCACGGTGGGCTGGGAGAGCCACGACCCCTTTGTGCCAGGACTGGTCATGCCGGTGGCTTCTTGTGTCCCGCGCAGCCCGAGCCGCCCCCGCGCCGCCTGCCCCTGTTAGCTCGGGAGCCGCTCCTGCCCGGGACCCCTCTGGCCCTGACACCTCCCTGCCGGTGCTGCCGCGCCCACGCCCACGCCGGGCACACCTCCCGGGATGCGGGGAGCGATCCCAGCTCCCCGGGGCCCGGGCCCGGCTCTGTGTAGCCTGGACACAGCGGCTCCTCCCAGGTAACCACGGCGCTGCTCCGGGCGCCGGGGGAGCTTTTCGCGGGCAACACCAACCCAGGCGGAAAAACGCGGCGTCACACTCGAGCCGGCTCAGGAGCGACACGGGCTGCCGGGGCTTTTGTCCTCCGGCTGTGCCCTCACGGAAAGCCCTACCGCCCTGCCTTCCTCGGGAAGCTTTCCCCGCGTGTGCTCGACCGGGTCCCCGCTGGGCAGCCAGGCCAGAGCTGGCAGGAGCCTGCCCGGCCCAGAGCCACGGCGGCAAGGAGGGCGAGGGGTGGCGTGAGCGGGCAGAAGGAACGGGACCCGAGCGACGGATCGAGGGAGAAAGGGAAATCCCCGCCCTGCCTCCTCCTGCCCGACCGCCGCCTGTTCCCACAGGCAAGGGCCGGCGGCTGAGCGGCCCCGGGCGCGGAGGCGGCGGCAGCGGGGAAATGCCCAGGCGGTGCAGCGCTCCCACCGCACTCGGGCACACTCTGGGGACAAGAAGCCGTAAAAACTGAGAGAAAGTAAACCAGAAGTGCCTTCAATTCAAATATAATTCCTCTAACAACCTCTTCTCCCCACTGATAGTCTCAAGTCTAAAACTGCACTAGACCTTCGTACCTGGAATTGTTTAGTGTACAGTAATGATTGTCTTTCCAATGGGTTTTAACACGCGATGGAAGGAATTTTCTTTCCTTTTATCTTGCCTCCGTTGATGGGAAAATTACCCCCCTGCTGTGAGTTACAACAGAGCAGTTAACCATTACAAAAAGAGCAATTTCAGGGTGAGGGCAGTCAAACATGCTACTGTTATTGGTTAACAGCTGAAGTTCCCTACTTCCCTGCTGCTGGTGGTCTCCTTCTAACTAATAAAGGGGAGAACCAAGCATTTACCATCCTCCAATTAATACCGTTTAACATTGAACCTGAAAGGAAATTTTCGTTATTAAAGATACTCTTTTGAGTAAAAAGCAAAAATGCTGATGACCCTACACTATTCTGCATTCAAGTAGCAATATGTCAACTACTTGCTATTTTATGCCAGATTCTACCACATTTGATGATCTTAGGCCTAATTTGTAATCACACATCTTTGACATAGGAATAAGACACTGAATATTTTATTGGTGCACACATTTTGACACTTGCTGCTCCAAAATACTGTTGGTCTTTACCTATGGCCATGCTACTTACAGTCACTTTTTGGATTGCAATAAAATATCCCTTAAATGGTATCAGAGCACTGCTAGCCTTAAAGAAGCCTACAATTGGTGGACAAAATCTTTGTTTTCCATCTCACCTAAGTACAACCACTGTCCAGAAGCTAAGAAAAGGTTAGATACTCTGGTCCATAATAGCAGTGCTTTGAACCATGGCAATGATCTAGCTTTTCCAAGGTCTGATCTTTTATTCCCACTATTGTTTCACTTTGTAAGCAATCTCCTATCACATTCTCAACATCAAGGAGACAAGCTGCTGAACCCACTGACATGATTAAGATAAATGCAGAGACACATAATCTCTTTATGATGGAGAAAGTCAGACCTCTCATCTTACATGAGGTTGGTGCACGACACCATGTCTGTCAGGTCCTGTGTCAGGATCCCCTGAGGTCACATAACGAGCAGAACATAACATAATGTTGGGGGATGTGATGAGAGCAGAGCCATGGCACAGTGTAGCATCAAACAGGGTCACTTTTTCTGCACCAAAATGCCATGAGGTCTCTGCCATTTCAGAACCAGGAAAAATTTTGCAGCTTGTTGCAGGGCCTTGCCAGCTAGGCTCAGTGACAGCAAAACATGAAGTGATGAAGGCAGAAATGTCCTAGTGCTGAAGAAAACACTGACAAAATGGACTGAATGGGGGAGGAAAAAGTTTCTAAACACAGAATAAAATTCAGCTTATTCTATTGCACACAGTGCTGAGAATCACAATAACTGTACCTCTGTGCAGTTTATCAGAAAATCAGACTAAGCAATAGCAGCCACTTTATTCCCAGCTGTAGGTCTGGAGTAGCAAGACTATCTGCACTGGCTGTTTAAAGCACATAAATACCAAGTGGTTCAGCTCACATGCACACACTAAAAGAAGTAAAATACTGATGCAGTTGCAAATTTTAAACCCTATGTTATAGCAAATTCACCTACTTTTGCAATTGTGAGATTAAAAACTCCTTAGAATACCATGATCGATTTTTTTTTTTTGCTTTAAAAATACATTAGACAATCACAGTTTAAGCTACAGCTTCTGATCACACAGGTCCTGTCCAACAGTGTTCTTGAGACAGCCAAGATAATGAAGGATTACGTAGGGAAAAGGCTTTGGCAAACCCTTAGAGGCACAAAAGGAAATGGTTCTCCATGGAAAAACAAATTCCAGTGGGTTACCTTAAATAAGGAAAAAGTTGAAAGATACCTTCCTTGTTGTCTTTGTATAGAGTAATGAAAACAAAGATTTCTCAGTGTTACTGAAGCTTTGTTACCTTTGATCAAGGGACTGAAATCGAGTATTCCTGATTCATTCATGTAAGAGCAATTACTGTAAACATGAGTGGCTTTTTTGGTAAGTTTTCTATGGGGTCTTTTCTATCTCTCTCTTCTTGCATAACTTCACTCATCATCCACTAAACATTCATGTACTGTCTGGGAGCAAATGTGGGGTTTTTGTTAATCTGCATTTTTGTTGTTCTGGTTTTTATTTTTTTCTCAGTGTGAATAAAACTGCATTTCTTTTAGGAGAAGAAACAGGTCATAGGTACAGCACATATTTGTATGTAAAACAGATTGATTAAATGGACAAGTCATACACTGAGAGAGAATTCTCTGTAGACCAAGATGCCTTTTTACCATAATTTTACCGAAAAGTTCTCTGAGCTTTTCTTCAACAGAGATTTGTAAGGACCTGTCTGATGATACCTGTGGTTTCCTTCTCTTTCTGTGTGTTTTTCCTTGGTGTTTCTGCTGCTTCTCTTGCACAAAGCCCAGCTGCAATCAGAGCAGTCCCCCATGCCTGCACTGACATTCAGCCAGCAGTGGAACTAGTTGCTTGTGTCATTCACCCTCACAAATAGCTTCTGGTTTGAATGGCAGTTTCATGACTAAGAAAGCTGTGCCAGAGCTATCCTTGCATTCTGGCTGAGTGAAGAACAGCCATCATGCCTGTCTGTGTCAATGAGCCTCTTCAACAAACAGCAGATGAGCTTGGCCCATTATTTTTTGATGATATTCAGCAAACCGCTCCCAAAAGTTGGCATTGCAGGACAGACTGGATACCTGACATGTGCCTACAGCAGAATCAACAAGCAGCTCATTGGTATTTAGAGCTGCAATAAAAGATGCCAGTTCTAAATCTCCAGTTATCTTTTGCCAGCAGCAGTGTAAAATCAGACATTGCTTCATAACTTGTCCCTGGCTGCCAGTGCACACCGTTGGGCTGCCTTCACCTCTAAAGACAGAGGTGACACTTGATTATCGTCTGCCCTTCCAGACAGTTGCAGTGGTGGCTGATAATGTAGCTGTAATGAGATACAAATCAGTACTTACTGGTACACTGCCCTGTTGGATCATACATATCAGAGTTCATATCAATACATATTCAGTGGGAAGATACATCATCTTATTTCCAACACTTCTGTTGTTTTAGCAGCCAGAAAAACAGACAGGCAAAGGAAAACAGATCAGCCCAGCAGCTTTTTCCCTTTTTATTGAAGAGTGTGAAATATCCACTGTGTAAGACTTACCACACATTCATTAAATGTAATTTTCTGGCAGCTATCCTTTAGATGCTTCCCTAGTTTTTGCATTTCAACATGCAGAGCCAATATAAGCTGCCATTAGTTGCCAGCAATGGTGTGCACTGGCTTCCTGCCTTCCTGAGGTATTTTCTGTGCTGTCTGGTATTTCCAAATATTAAGTACCTCTGACATCCAAAAGCATTAAACTAGTGTTGCACATACTGCCACCTGCTGAGATTAGCCAACACTAGAGGCAAAATACTCAATTTAGAGTAGATGTCAGCTTTTTATCAAGTATGAATATGGCAAACACTTGCAGACAGGTGTGGTTACCCTGAAACTGAAAACCTCTGATGGCTTCAGTCTACACATATATGCTGTCCATAACTACTGAGGAACTTATTTATTTAACTACTTCCTTGTGAGGTCAGTCATCTTTCTGCAAGGTGTGTGGAAACCATCCTTCTGATTCTGTGCATGTGTCTTGGTTTGTCTTACATGTGTCTGCTAAGGAAGGTG
>VZTX01028499.1:39278-107054 GCA_013400915.1 Pardalotus punctatus | reverse complement strand
GGCGTGAAAAGGGGCGGGAAGAGGCTGTGAACGGCCGTGAGGGGCGGGGAAAGGAGCGGGAAAAGGAGCGGGAAGGGGCACCGCTATCACAGCTGAGGGAAGTGGTAAGAACAGTAGAAGTGTGAGGTCTTGGATGCTTCACAGCGCAGTTCGCAAGGAACCCACCAAATCACACCTCCCCAGGAAGGTGCAGCCCTCCACAACGTCGTACAAAAGCTCCAGCCTTTCCGCAGCCCAGGGATAATTTAGAAGGAAGGTGTATTAAGTGTACTGTCATTGCTTTTTTTAACAGCTGCGAAAGCCTCCTTGCATCCTTTCAAAGATGAGCTGTTTATTTGGGGAAACCGAACAAGCTGCCCTTTGTTTTCTGGCGAGTTCTACACGAGGCAAATAACAAACACCATCTCCACACGGCTAAGCTACAAACACAGTACATCCATATTCAAAATCCTGGTACCAGGAGGATAAAGCCCGTAGACTGTTAGGGTGTGACAGCTCAGAACTGGTAAGTTTTTCAGTGCTAGAGTCCCCAAATCAGTCCCTCAGTGCCTGCCGGAGGCTCCTTTGTGGCCGAGCCACTGGGAATAGGGGGGATTTGGAGTGTTACCAGAGTTCTTGATAAATTCCTAGTTTATTTAGGGAATTAACTGGACACCTGTCGGGTGACAGACTCATTGACCTCTCGATGGAGACAGCCACAGTCCTGCTACCTGCCATGAGGCTCTTGCAGCTGTGCCTGACATTTAAAAATAATGCTAATATTTTTGTAAAATTAAAAAAAAAAAACAACAAACCATTAAAAAACTATAATATTCTAACAAAGGTAGCAGCATTCTGCAAATGTTTACAACCTATTACATGTGTGTGTGTATATATATATATATATATATTTACATTCTGAAGTCTGGAACTTTCATTTTTGTCAAAACACAGTTCTTCCTAGCAGATTTTAATGTCTCATTGTAATAAATTCAGTTTTGCAACATGCTAGTGAAGGGACAGTTAAACAATTCCACATTCAATTAATTTACTTGACAAAACTACTTTCACAGGAATTAAAGTAGGTGTTTTCCTGAGGAGGTTTTGCAGACTGATATAGCAGAAACTCACTGGAGAGTGCTGTGAGACCAGGAGTTTGTTGAGTTTTTTTCCTTCTTGTTGTTCAAAAGCAAATAAAGACCTGTGGCCAAACATAACCAAAAATAAACTGGATATTTGTAGTCCCTTCAGTAGCCTATTAGTGCACAGATCGTGGCATCAAAGTTCTAATTAAACGGCACCAGGAGTTCTATGCGATAAGATGTGATAAGTAAAGCTGTGATGAATCTTACATATAAGCAAAACATTCTTAATCCCTCCCTCCCTGCTCCAGGCGCTACTCAATTTTTATTTGCTAGGCTGTATCGCTTCAACGGAATTGCTGATTGTTCCCCCTATAGCTGTAAAATCAATGGAATTAGGGAAAAACATTGGAATTTTTATGTAGTACAACAGTAGGGGGCGCATCTGCATAAGGAAATGTCCCCCGGGAAATGGGCTCTGGAATGGGACATTTTCACACTTAAATCCTGGGGTTCTGCTATAAAATAAGAAACTCGAAGCTGCCACCCTAAACTATAGCATTTAAAAATATACAAAATTAAAACTAATTGACCAATCCTTGGATCATTTTTTCAGAATTCCACTTCCAGTCTCTCGTGTTTTGGTTTTTGTTTAAAGGGAGAGCTGTGATGATCTCCACGGTATCTCACATGTCCAACAGCTCAGTTATTAAGAAAAACACCAAACATGTTTGTTGCCATTTTACTGAGGTAGGTAAATATGATTTTCTTATTTTATGGGTCAAGAAACCAAAGAAGAGCTCGAGAGGTTTTTTGCAAAGCTGAAGTCCTGACTAATGACCACTTAATTATTAGATTGGAAACCTTTTATAAAGCTGAAGGTCGGACTCTGCCAACAAATGTTAAAATATTTGAAGTGTGTAAGTTCTGTGTATATGCCCATTTTGACTAATTATATGAATTTTATTATATTCTAAAAGCTAAGTTGTTTGGGGATGTTTTGAAGAGAGGGGGTTCTGTCAGTGTGTTTCAAACTGAGGAGGTGCAGCACGCCAAGTAACCTTCCCATTTTGTGTAGAAAACTTACTTTTGTATGCTTTTATAGATATAAATCACACATATATAAAAACACACATGCATATAATGTTAAGTTGTTACACTGTGATCTGCCAGAAAAATCTGTTTCTTCTACTTTGTGTTCTGATTGATATCGGTGGCTTCAGAAAACAACCATTATCTCCTAAAACGTAGCTGCTGTGTTTTGATGAAGTTTTTGCAAGCCAGGTTTCTTGATTTCCATGCCATGCTTCTCTGCTCTTACTTTTAACAGGGGAGCGAGCTGCTTCACCGACGTTACCACAAGGAAGTCTAAAATGTAAAACAAAGTCGGTGCTCAGAAATGATTAATTTTCCCTCCCACAGGCTACTTGTCTGTGCATTATAAAATCTGATTTTACCTCTGCAGACCTGTTAGGAGACAAGAGGTTCGGAGCTCGGCTTTCAAACAGGGCACCAGGCAGATGTTTCAGTTTCCAACCTGAAGAACAGGTTCTGCGGATGCCAAAGGAACGAAACGTCTGTTCGGAATTGTTACCACCCTCCGACTCCTTTTGCCTCCTCCCACTTTGAACTTGTTACCCTGGAGCTGAACTGTTTGAACAGGGGCTATAAAGCTGCTTTGTGATCACAGAGCTGGGAGCCCTCAGCGTGTAAAAGCGGGGCGGGATTTCGCTCCGACTCCGCAGGTCCCTCCCTCCTCCCGGGTTTGTCCCGGGTATGAAGGTTGGACGCTGCACACACAGGAGCCGGGACAGCGCGTCTGCACTGCCGGGCCGGGACAGACAAAGGTGTGTGCGGCGTTTGCTTTCGGCTTGCTTTGCTACTTTCTCTTGCAGCAATCATTTCGGTGGACTTTTAGCACTTCTGCTCACTCTTGGGCGTTAGAAACAAAGTTTATGATACGCTACCCCTCATGGCTGTAACAGAATTCACCGCTGCTTTTGCTCTTGTCTTTTGTAAGGAAGAGGGAGAAAGGAAAGAGCATCATGTCTGATGCTTGTTTTATTTTGGTCATGCTTTCTCGTGTTCATGGAAATGTCCAGGAACCTTGGATTTGTGTTAGTCCTAAGTTTTTAGATTCTCTGAGCTTATAAAGATGAAGCAAACTACATTTGTGATTCAAGTTTAGACTTTTCTAACTGGACAGTTGCTTTTTTCAACACGAAAGGCTTGCACGTTAATTCTGAACTGATAACCTGAGCCTGAAATTTTCCCAGGTGTACTGAGCCAAAATGAAAACTGACTTGGGTAAGAGAGATTGGATGTAAAATAAAGTTCAGGTATTTAAATAAAATACCAGTTTAGCAATAGAACGTGGCTGATTCTGTGACTGAACAGCCAAGTCTTAACTTGAAAGGAAAGACACAGATGATGCTTTGAAAGCATATGCATTTTTTTGCTTTTTAAAAATTATTATGGTTATTTTAATTTTGTCATTCTTTTGGGCTATGGAGAAAGAATTTTCAGTTCTTTCCTGGCATAAAAATGTGGGTTGCAGAGAGATGGCAAATAATAAGGATGGCTGGATTGCTAGGGCTGTGTATGCTCCAAATGCCTCAGGCTTCAGGGTTCAGATATAGGTCTTAAATATACCCCAAATCTTCAGGGTGATAATTTCTAGAATCATGTTCTGTTTCATGGTAGAGGTGGAAAAATAGAAGTAGAGTAAGTGTCACTGCTGACTGTGGTCAGTTTGAGATAGGAAATTGATGCCATGTTCAGAATGTATCTGAAAGTTAACTTATTGCTCAAAAGAACGTGGTGTAAGTTTTGTCTATTGAGAGAGCTCTTTCTGTTCTTACTGAGGGGGTAGAAGCTGGTCTGGGGAGAATTCTTTTTGCCCAGTGAGATTAGCTGTGAGAAACTGTTCAGTTCAAGTGAAGGACGGGGGTGTGAGGGAAGATCGGTGAGTGCCGAGGACACTGAATTATCTGAATGCGGGCAAGGCTGAGTGGTGTCACAGCTCCTGTGTTCCGGTGACCTCAGCACTGCTGTGGGGGACAGGGAGCAGTGCTAACTTGGCTCGGAGCTCTTCAGCAGGAGCACTGCTCGCTACGGGCTGTCTGCTTCAGGCACCGAGGGTTTATTGCAGACAGTAGAGGCCATGACTGGATACAGATATTTGTCATGGCAGAGCAATTAACAGTGGGCTTTTTTATTCAAGAAGCAATATTTTACCAGAACTACTTCTGTCATGTGTGGTTGTATAATATAAACCTGTGTAACTGAATCTTGAAACACTCAGGGCTCACTGACTCTTAAATTTAATGACTCTGTGGGCAAGATGAGCTCCTGTAATGCAGTGTATGTTGGTCATTCTCAGCCTTTGCAAAAAAGGATGATAATGTTCTAGTTTATAGCCAAGCTCCTTCTACATCATCTGAAAAGGCTTTTGTTTTCATTCATCATTTCTGTAATTTAGCTGAATTAAAAGCTACTCCATACTTATCCCACAGTGGCTTAGAGCATTTTAGTGAATAGTGCTGCAGGAACAACAGAGCAACAGAATATATGATTTGCAAAGTTATTCTTAAGTCCTGTACTCATAGTTTCAAAACAACACAATCTCACTTTGGTTTTGATATAAATGGTACAGAGCCCTCCGTTCCTAAATATAGTTCAAAGGGGACAACATACTTGTGAATATCACTGGAATTTGTTCTTGTTAATTTGTCCTGAGCTGAGAAAATGACTGTATAAACCAATTTGAGTGGGTTATAGGATGAGGCTGAAGAGATTTTTCAGTAAAGATAGCCTTCCAGTTACTAAGGATCATCTGCACTTACTGCAGCACAATTTTCATGCACCCAGATATCTCAGTTCTGCACTACTTATCTTTACCATGACCCACTTCTTCCCTTGATAAGCATAAATTGATCTGATCTTGCTATTGAAAGAGATTGTCCATTGTTGTGCCTGAATTTTCTTTCACTTCCACTGTCTTGACCTCATTTTTGAGTTCACCTCTGCTCCCACTGGTACCTCTGGCCTCGCTGGATGATGGCAAAGCTTGTGACAGTCCTGATGGCAGCTGTGACATGAGCAGTAGGTACAGACCATGCATCCAGGCTCAGCTGGCAGAGAAGGAAAGCCCTGCATGCCATGAGCCAAGCCCTGTTCCAAGGGACAGCCATTCACGGCCACTCACCTCAGCCCAGCTTTTGCTGCAAGTCACTATGAAATCCTGGTCTCTGCATTACTGCTTAGGGCACAGACTCTAAATCTGCAGGGAATTTCCAAATTTTTTATTCATTGTTTAATCTGCCTGCATTTTGTGGGGGTGGAGCACTTCCCCTCAGCACACGTCGGTGCACAGCAGAGTCATTGGATAGGTACCTGCACAATGCAGGCTGTGACAAACCTTTACACATGCTGAGACAAAGTTCTGAGCTTCCTTCCTGCTCTTTTTCTGGACTTTGCTGTCTGGCAGACTGCACATGAAGCTGTGCAGTCCTGAGAGAAATTTTGGGTGCAGACATCAAGACAAGCATGACCTGAGTGAGGATTTCAGATCCATTTGCATCACAAAAAGAGCATGAAATTTGAGAGATTGATTTTTGTATACCTTGTTCTGATCTGGCCTCGCAATTTTTTTTGTTCATCACAGCCTCACTTGTTTCCATTTAATTAGGGAATGGCTCCTGTAGAATCTTCTGACATCTTAACAGTTGTCAGGGAGCTCTGAAATGCCACAGAAATGACAAGGGAAATCAGGTGGGAAGGTGAAGGAACTTTCCATGTTAACATTCCTGGGAGAGACTGGGAGTGCTGCACAAGCTCTGTAGTTCCCATTCCCCGAGGTGGTGTTTGCCAAGGGCCGTTATGTAGAAGGTTTCAATAGCGCTTTTTGTGTCCAGTCTGGTGTTCAGAGGATGTCTCTTCTCGGCTCTCCTTGCAGGACTAGTTCCTGCAAAATAATAGAAGCTCCTCCCTGCCTCTTCTCCCCTTCAACATAACCCCCCCACCCCTACACTTGTTATTCCAGACTTCCTAGTGCCTTTAGATGCTGGAACAGATTTTCTGGAAGTTTTCTCTGCCTTTAACTGAAAACATGTAATTTGTGTTTTATTTAATTAAAAAGAAAAAAAACCAAAACTGCAAGGAATGGAGCCTGAGGAAACAATGGCAGCTGCAATTGAGGTGCCTGGAAGTTCTATAGCCTGCAGAGGAGAACCTCAAAAACACAACTTTGGGATATGTTATAATGCCATTATTTAGTGGGATTGCTGCAAGGACTAAGTGAAATCTTTTCTGTTTAAACAACTTAACAGGTTTTCGTCTCCTACAGTATAAAGTGACCTATCCCACTTCTTCCCCTGCTGTGAGTTTAGATTGAATGAGATGAGGTTATTGAAGTAATGTTATTTATTGACTAACCAAGTACTAAAGTCCACGATAAGGCAGTGAGCAAAGCAGAGCTGTACTTTGATATTTATTGGATCAGGCCCTAAAGACTTGCTGCCTTGTAGTTCCCATGTGTGCACATCACTGCCCTCTGTTTGACAAAATGAGTGGTTCCCAGACCCATTCCTGCTAACTGAGGAGAAGATTCATTCATTTAAGAAATTGGTTTGGATGTTTGGCAAAAAAAAATTTTAAAATGCAGTATTCTCTTGAGGTTGCCAAGCACAAGCGTGTTTTTCTTGTTTGCAGTGTGCAATATTCTCTTAATGCCTGTCTGCCTAAACTTGGGCTCTTGTGTTTGGCTCTGCCAGGCATCCTCAGCAGCAAGATGATCATTTGCCACTGACTTGTGAAAGGGGAACACAAGTTGCCACCTTGTCTCTGACTCCCCCAGCACAAATTATTCCTTAATATCCAAGAGATTGATCAGTGCACCAGTAAGCTTTGTACAGAATTAAAGCAGTTTGATTAAAGACGTTATTCTAAAAAGAAATTCCTGCTCATTTAGATGAAGTTGAAGAAAAAGCTTTCAAAACAAAATCAGACTTCTGGAGTGACCAAGGCTGCCAGCATAATTGAGAGCATGAACATTATTAGAATGATAGATCTCCTGATTAGAAGTGGCATTGGAGCCCATAGTCTATCTCCTCCTCAGTATGACTCACAAATTCCCGAGTGCAGCAGAACCTTTTCCAGCAGTCCTCACTTTCTGTCTGCCTCCTAACAAGGAGATCTTCCTCTCCCCATTTCTTGTCTGAAGCTTTTTGTTTTTTGTGGTCTAGAGTATGAAACTTGTATTTTCAAAGTTCTTTTGAGCCAAGCTATTGGATGAGATTTAGAGCTTTGCTTAATTAGTTCCCTTTGCATCCTAACAGAAATCGCCAGTTCTCCCTTGCTAATACAAAATGCAAATGTTCTTCAGAAGCAAGAGGCTGCTGTGTTTCCATTGTCACTTCAGACAGGTCTGGGAACTGGCTGGTGACAAATAATGATGGTGAAACCGAGAGGGGTTTTGGCAATTCAGGATAAATGGGGAAGGGGATTACAAAAAAGTCTATCCCTATATATAGAAATCATTGCAAATTTCACATTTTGTTTTATAAAGTAAACACTAAAGTCATATGACATGGTCCATATAAACCTGAAGTAAATTATTTGGATTTAATAACAAGTCTCCTTACTTGCATAAGGAATATTCAGTTACATCATTCAACAAAAATGCAGGGCTCCTGCATGTGCAGCTCCAGCTCAGGCTGTAAGGGGCGGGTGAGGAAAAGCTGACAAATGTTAAGTGTTCTTTTTAAGTGGGATGACTCTGCTCTGGGTGAAGGTGAACACACCAGGCTGCCAGAAAGGTATTCTGATGTCCTCTTGACTGCCTTTTCTTCACTTTCTCCTTTTGAACCGAGTTGTTTGCTAGGGGACTCTGTCGCACTTCAGAGTGTTGTGTGTCTGCTCTGTCCCTTGGGAAAAAGAATGCTGGCTCACACCCTAAGGTGTGGGCTCACCCCCTTGTTCCATAGGGCTGGAACAGCCTCCTCTCCTTTGGAGCTGCTCTGGCTGAGCACTGGCGTGCCTGGGCGTGCAGGTTATCTCAGTGGAATTGCCCACTGAATGGAGCTGCATTCCTCAAAATGAGCAGCGTGTCAGAGGCAACCACACTGCAGCTTAAAAGCAAATCCCAGCTCTCACATTTAAATGCTTTAAAGTATTTTTTTTTCCTCCCATTTGATGGCACTTTGATCTTTTATCCATTGATCTGCTTCCTGATCAAACTATTCAGGTTTAAGTGATGGCTTAGTTTTTGTGTGTTTCATCCATGGTATCAGTGTATCTGTTCTGGAAGGATATCAGAGCTTGTCTGAGCTCTGTGGATGCCACACAAAACCTCCCTGAACAAAAGCAGGTCTTGTGGGGTTAAGCTTTAAATACTACAGTGATATAAAAATGGCTAGAGAATTGCTAATGGTGTACACAGCTTTTATTGTCTGTAAGTGATATGTATCCTGCCTCTAGGGTTTTAAGTCCCTTTTTTCCAAGGGAATACAGAACCTCACACAATAATACTTAGGTAGGGCTCTTAGCCTGAGCAGACAGTTTAAATCTTGTTCGTGTGGTCTGAACAGATACAGTTGCTCTCTTTTGGCTGTTTGATGTCTTCTGTCAATGAGCGCTGCTGTTCTCAGAGCCACAGGTTCCTACTGTAACACAGGTGAGGTATTTCCAGAGAGTGCAACTGTTATTTTCCATCATACAACCTTCACAACAAATTTTCCAGGAAAGCCAGCTGAGCTTCTTTCATTTACTTTAATAGGAAGTCTGGTCCCTGAATCTTGTTCTGAGATACCAGTCTATATTTTTAGGGATTCATTGTGTGCTTTTCCATTGGCTGCGTAGAATTTATGGGGATTGGTCTGGGGAGAGAGGCTGGGCTTTTAATTTTTACCAACACAGGTATGCTGAAGAGAGGGAGGGGAGGAAGGGAACTCTGAGGGCCTGTAGGAAGCTGTAAAAGGTGGGACTGAGTGCAGGAAGAACATCTTTTGCATGAAAAGTGAAGACATTCAGAGATCAGCTGCCTCAAAGTAGCTTCACTTTCAGATCATAACAAAGCATAAAGAAGATGAATTTGACATAACTCAAGACAATAAAATATTTAATGAGCCACATCAATGTAAAGCTCATCTGCTTTCACTGGAATGATGCTGGGCTGGCACCAGCAGGAACACCCGTGCCCATTCAGGCTTCCTCACCCTCATGGATATGTTCTTTGGTGTATAATGAGTCACAGTGATTGAACTTCCTACAAAGGAAATGGCCTTTCAAAAAAACCCTGAAGCAAAGAGGTGAGAGAGTCTGTTAAAATATCTGCCCACCAGTACAGCTTTCTGCCAAGGAAATGGACTGATCTTGTCATGACATTAAAACAGTTTCGTCTGCCCTATGAGCTGAGGCTTCCTGGATTAATCCCGGGGTTAAACATTCAGTGCACAGGTACCAGAAATGGCACCTTGTGGCTAGTGGCCATAAAATCGTGGTCAGCAGTTGCCCAGATGACCAAAGCAGATGCTAACTGAGGTAGCACCTGTCATTGGTAGAAGTACCTGCCCTGAGCATGCACTTGAGCAGCTCCAGGAATGCTGTTGAGTTCAGTTTTGGTTTTTTCACTGGACAAGTTGATTTAAATCCTGGCATGCCTTCTAACATCTACTTTGGGTTCTGCTCTGAAGAAGTCAGCTCTGTGTATATATTTTTAGTATCAATTTAAGGATTAACCTAAAGAAAAAAAACATTTATTTTGGGATGCACAAAATGAATACAGGAAATGTATTAAATGAATACATGGAAATGTATGATTTGCTCTGTATTCTTTTACCTAATTATGTACATGTCAGGGAATGAAGAAGGGATACAATTAAAGGAACAGGTGACAGAATGTACAAGAATAAATATTTGGGGGGCACAGGATGTATCTTTAATAATCTAATACCTTCCTCCCCTCTCAATACAGTTAGTTTGTGAGGTCTGCCCTAAGTTTATATTTTGGTTTTGGTTACTCTAGCTGTGCTCTGTAATACAGATATTCTTTGCCAAATGAATGTCACTCTCTGATACGCCCAAAACTATTTCAGAGCCACAGGATACCCTTTGAGATATTTTCTATTTAAGTGTGGAAACAAATGATTCTAATGATACTGATTTTTTACAGGATTAATATTGCCAAGTACTGGTGTCCCATAGATGAAGTTGCCGTGCGTTTGGCTCCACATAAAGGTGTTTCTTCACTGACTGATGCTCCCTCTGAACAGAGGAGTTTTTGACAGCAGAGAAAATGGAGAAGGTGGGGCTTGGTGAAAAGATAATGGCAGGGAGGAAGTGACTTCCCAAAGAAGCTGAGCGAGGGACCAAAGACAAGGAGAGAGGTACAGCTTCGAACAGGCAGATGCTCTAGCAGGGCATTCTCCTACTCCTTTTTTGCTACAGATGTCTCAATCCCCCTCCTCTATTTCTAATCACTGTAATTAATAGTGAGCTTCACTGCCCTCTCTCTTTAAAATAATGTCAAACTGGATCTGTGCTTTCACAACAAAACATGTTAGGGCAATGTTTCAGAGCTCAACTTGTAATTACAAACTGAAGGAGACTCCCAGAGATTCAAACAGTTACCAGCACTAAGTAGGATCCCAGGTTTCTGTCTGGTGTGATTGTTTTTTTGGAGGGAGCTTTCTTTGACCTTCTTTCTCTGAGGAAGGTATCCACTGAAAGTTTTGGAAAGGTGAGTCTTCTGAATCCAATGGGCAGAAGATGGGTAAGAAAAGGGAAAGGGAATGCCAGACAATGCCAAAGAGATACAGTGTGGAGACAGCTGACAACAGGTAAGAGGAGCAAAGTCTTTAAGGGTTAGAGATGGAAGTGAATGAAGACACCAACATCAGAACAGAGCCCTTTGGGAACGTACCTGATACATTCACTGGTTTTGCAGAATGACTGAGTTAAGTGTATGTGTATGTGTTGTATCTATGTATGTTTGTGTGTATAAAATAGTTAACCCCAGCATGAGTACTTTGGCTTCTGGAGAAGTTGCTGATGGCAAAAATGGAGCTTTCTACGTTTGTGGAAAATCCTGGGGTGAGGGAAAGAAGAGTTGGTGCCTTCTGTCTGCTGAGGTCAATCCACTGTACATCATCTAAGTATGTTCCTGTAATAAATATCTTACAATAAACAGTTAAAGCAACTTCCACTATTTAAAAAAATTGTGTTCTCCAGGGTAGCCACATGCAAGAAACGCTGTGAAGATACATGGAATATTTGTAACTCCTGTGCTCCTGGGGAAGGGCCCTCACATCCGTCCTGTCAAGACTGAGCTCCATGATTCTTTCTTCACACTGATACTACAAATTCTGTTGTTCAATGAGTGGAATATGTGTCAGAAGAGTTAAACCAGGACAGTCTCCTGAATGTGGAATTCCAGAGAAGGCACTCACTGGCACTTCCAAAGCAGGCACACCAGCAACCTCCTGAAATTGTTGCTTTTTCTCAGATATTTTCATTACTTGACTGCAACTTTCTGCAGATACCTGCCCTGAAGTGCTTTGTTTGACTTGGAGCAAGCACTGTTGCTAAGCTGCTCTGAAAGCTTGAGATGGCTCTGACTTCTCCAAAATCTGTAGCAGGGGATTTGACACAAAGAGAAGAATCCATTCTTCATGAGGGAAACTGCTTCCATTTCCTCTCTGCAAACACCTTCACAGTAGGTAAGTGCAAGGGTACCATCCTTTCATCTCATAGTTTGGTATTGAAAATGCACTCTTTCCTTCTTCTCCAAATTTATTGTATTTATAAATGTATAATGTACAATTTTATTGTATTGAGATTTCATATGGGACTTCTACTTTTCTTAAATTTGAAGGACCTGTGCTTGTATATTCCTCAGTCCTTTTTTCCTGTATAGTTGGTATGGTGACTAGCATTTGGGTAAAGTGTATTAAAAAAATCCCAAAACAACCATTGCCCTGTACACTAACTTTGAATCAATCTTTCTTCTGTCCTTGCTTTTACAGTCTGTGAGGTTTCAGTCCTCTGAAGGGACCTTCATGTGTAGAATTTGTAAAACATGTAAAAAATGTAAATTAGTGTCCTGGGATGAGACTGTCAAGAGATTGCAACTTTTTTCCTTGATTCTTTCCAGTGCTTCTGGAAAATCTTTCTTGAAGTTGATGAAACTGGGATTTATAGTGCCTCAGGTTGTGGCTCTGTGCCATGGAGTTGTCTGAACTGAGCTGGGAGATGCAGAGCTCAAAGAATAACTATTGTTGGCTGTTGCTCTTTTTCCAGTGTTGACAGCTCGCGCAGGGGAAAATGAGCTCTTCTCTTAGGAAGCTCTGGAGATTACAGATGTGATTGTGCACATCAAGTGTAGACTGGAGATTGGGTAGGAGGGAGGGAATTGTGTAACTGATGTCTGTGGCAGATGAATTTGTGCTATGGGAGACATCTGAGGGAGGAGGGGCTGGGGGTTTTTTGCATTTAAAATAAATTAAAAAATATTATTTAGCTTAATATTTAAATCAAAACTTCATTTATTCAACACAGGACTCATTTGCTTGAAATACATTTAATTTACTGCCTATAGTCATGAAATAGACAGCACTAAAAGTTTGAGCTGGGTTTTCACAGGACCTAGTTTTGTAATTTTGGTTAAATTTCCAGCAATTGTGAGATCAGTTTAGCTTTCTGTTGGCTTACAGTTTGTGCTGATAAGTGTATCTTCTACTAGCTGAATACATATTGTAGGTGTATTAAAAATGCCATCAATGAAATAAGTAATTAATGATTGTCATTACCCTAGTTCTTATCCTTCTTACACATTTACTGATGCTACATTGCCTAGTAGAGGTTGCCATCAAGTTTTATCATTGTCTAAATGTGCTTCTTTCCATAAATTGATTTGTGAGGAATTTGAAAAAGAAAAGTGCAGAAATTTAGATGTGAAATAGGTGTATTGCATCATTTGTCTGTTGTGGCACTACAGAAGGTGACCTATTCCAGTTATTGCTATGTCATATAAACTGACTGGTAGGGAACCAATTTTTTATTTGTACGATGATGACTCCTGAATGTGCATTACATATTTCTGTACATGAAGCTCTGTCAGTGTGCAAACGTAGGACAAAGTGCAAAGAAAAGGCAGAAATAGCTGGAGGGAGAGGAGAAAGTCTGCATTGTGCCTGGGCAGCACTTCCAGCATTCCAATGCAAGTGGGTCTGGACCTAAACAAAAGCTGGTCTGGGCTCAGGAATCCCTTTGCAGGCTGGTTCAGAACACCCACTTGAGCGGGGCCTTAAGTCCCTCATTAACTCTTTCCATGGCTCTGCTGAAATGCAGCGACAGCTCTGCTCTGATTTTGCCTCTGCACTGTAATAGAAGCTGAGCCACCTGCACAGAGGTGACTGTGACACTGCTGAGCTGCTGCCTGGAGCAGCCTGGGTCTTCAGAAATAACATTTCAGCTTTATCAGATCCAGGTGTCAAATGCAACACTTCCGTTTGCTCTTTTGGGTGAGTTTATCTGGCAGAAAACTTAGGAAAGGATGAAGCTGGAGCGTTAAACCACTGCTTGCAGTAACTCCATGAAGTGAATTAAGTGCCACTCAATTGATCATTTGGCCCCATAGTATCAGTTTCCTGCAATCTACTTCTGTACTTGCTCTTCTTAGATGGCTTGGAACTCTGGGCACTCTTGTGCAGCTTTCAGATGTTTCATCAACTGAGAGTGTTTTCAAAACGCGTTGCTTTTTTTTGTGGTAAAAACTCCACTTTTCTGGGTAGGCTGTGCATGGATGAAGAAGAAGATTGCTATGTAAAAAGGAAATCTGAGTGGAATGCAATTAACTTTTACATAATTTGGTTACATATAATGTCATTAGTCCTTATTACAGCAGCATTAGGAGAGTCCAAAATAAAGGAGGGATATGGCAAATTCGGTAATCCTCTATTTTTCAAATATGCTCTGGCAAGTCTAGACTCACTTTTCCCTTGTAATCTGATGAAAGAGTGTTGTGCACAGACATGCAAAATCCTGTTTGCTTAGATATGTGGTACATCAGATTAGCCTGGAGAAGCACTTGAGCTGGCCTTTAGCTGGGGCTCCAACATCTGCCTGTCTGTGAGCAGCTGCTGTCATGGCAGGGCTTGCACTGGGGCATCTTCAGAGACCCCTTCCAACCCAAACCACTCCGTGGCACAAGCTGAGCTGAAGAACTGACACCCAGGTGATATTATGTGAATTGACACCAGCTGTCTGACAGGAACTTGAATTAAAGTTAGATTTCTGTGAAACTGCCAATCAGCTAAAAATAAAATGTGACCTGATCCTGCAGTTCTGTTTGTTCTGCATGTACAAGTGAGTGAGTGAAGAATGGGACCTGGTTTGGATTTGGGTTTTGTTGGTGCAGTTTGAATCCAATCTGACACACTGTTATCCTTTAATGATTGAATTTATACATGTCATTCTCATCAATTTGGTATGACATAGACACTGGGTGCTACAAACTTGTGACACCAGATCCTGAAGTTTTAGCATGGTCTCAACTTGGAGGCTTCGATATTTTCAATACCTTTTTTCCTTCCTGAATGGGGGACAAGGCTGCAGTGTAATGAACACTGAGAGCTGCTGTTTGCCCCCCCTTTTGCTGCAGAGGCAGAAATGCCAAGCAAGGTTTGCAGAATGCACAACTGTTTCCTTTGCTGGCAATGTCAGCTTTTACTAATTTATGTTAATGAGCCCACAGACTGTTGCAATGAAGATATGAATCTCAAGATACAATACTGGACTGCTCAGTAGATCCAAATTCTAGTTCTGATTCTATTACTGCCTTCTTGTTTGACTCTTTTTGTAACTTCATTTCATTCTTATGTTGTCTCTGATTATGAATGGGAACTGCTATTCCTGCATAATATACACTTCTCAGTCATGTTTGGGTCTTTATTATGTGTTCTGAAATACAAATAATAATAATGTCCAACCTCAACAATTCAGAACTGGAACAACTCTGGTAAGATCTCGAGAGTGACAATACTGAGTGTTGATATCAGCTGCTTGGGAACTGTTCTGCAACATGCAATCTGTAGACCCCAAAAGAGTCTGAACCCTGGAGGTTTCTAATCTCATGTGGTGGTGGTGGCCTGGAGTAGATCTAAGGACTGATGGAACAGTGAAACTGAATCAATTTTCAGTTTGTAAAAAGCTGGATGCGGACGTCCAGGCTCATGTAGAGTTCTCTAATACTGTTCAAGTCTTAGAAGGAAAATTGTTTGAAAGTGTTCAGTCTTCAAGCATTTTTATATCACATTCAGAGATGACAAAATTATAAGAAACTGCCCCTTTCTGTGAAGCAGTGTGTGTTGTAAAGGAGGGAGTGTCTTGAGGTCACTGCAGGCAGTGGCAACCTTGGCCGGGGCTCAGCACCCGAGGGCAGCTCTCAGCTCTGTCCATACATTCACATTCCATAAATACATCTCCTGCACATGATGGAGGGCAGGGATCTGTGAATCATGTATGGCACAAGGTACCTGGAGGACGTGTGGCTCAGCAGGCAGTCCTTGCTGCCAGCAAAGTGCTGAGCAGGACACTCAGGCTTAGGAGTCCAGAATGAACCATTGGAGCCCAGGACCTTGAATTTAATTTTGACTGTGCTGAACATAAGTATGTTGTCTTCCAGCTGATGTGACGCAGGTTCCTTTTTCCTGTCTTTGAGGAACGTATATTTGTTTCCTTAACAATTTTAGCTGGAATCAAGTGAACTTTTTAAGCCTTGCCATTTAGCCCTAATAGATTCAACAGGCAATGAAAATCTGTAAGGCTTTCTAGATTAATGTCTTTCTTAGTTTTTTTTGGTTGGGGTTTTTGTTTGCCTGGTTTTTTTTTTGTAAAGTGCATTGTAATATAGTTTTTGGGGGCTCTGTGCCAAGATGCCTAAAGGTGTTTAGTCTCCTAACTCCTATTCAGGCTTAGACATTCCTGCTGCAATCTCTTGGAAGGTAGGAGCCTAAATACCAATGAATTGACACCTGCAATGGAGCAGGGAGATATCTGCTTTGTCTCCAGCTCACACAGCCTCTGCCCTTGGATAGTGATTTTGTCTTAGAATCGGGAAATACTAATAGCCACGTCTCTGTCTCAGTGGAGATTTGTTAGGATAAATGTGTAGAAAGTTGTGAATCTCACACAAAGAGCAATGGGCACCACACAGGTGCTTCCAACAGAGCTCTGCTTTGTTGGTCCTTCCCTGCTGTCCACAGGAATATTGCAGTTTGGCCTCACCTTTCTTTGCTCTATGCTAGTGAATCATGAGACTGTAATAAAAAGGGGAGCGTTACCTGGATACTCAATTTATGTGGCAGCTCTGCTTCTCCTGTAAAAGTTAACTGGGGAAAATGAGATAAAAGGCACTCTCTTGCAGAATCAGTGTTTTTTCTGGATTAGAAACTGAATCACCTGAATGTTACCATCTGTTTCTTCTTTCTTCTCCAGCAAAATCTGCCCCCTCAAGTGTTCCTGCCCTCTCTCATCTATCTGCTTCTGCCTGTTAAGATTTTTGGAAGTGTGTAGTGGGAAACGGAACAAATCCAGCAGAATAAACAGCACTGTTTGCACCCCATTCCTGATTCAGGACATTGCTCATACAATGGGCTGTATCGCGGTTGCCATCTGCTGGGTGAATGTGTGTTCGTGGTCACACAGCCTCAAACATCCACTCCATCCTGCCAGAACCCAGGGTTGGGAAGTTTCAGCTGCCTCAAAACCAGCTGAGTGCTGCTATTCCAGGAGCTTTTGTACCTGGCATCCCCTGAGGGTTATTTACCAGAGTAACTACTACTGGGTAGCTGCTGCTACTTGCAAGGCAGAAAAAAAGTTCTTGATAGGTGTATTTGGTAGCAGGGAAGTTTGGTCCTAATAATTAGAGAAATAGGTTAAAATAATGCTCAGTCAGATGGTTAGAATAAGCACAGTGTGTTTAGAGGTAGTAAACCAATTTCTGGATTGACTGAACAAGTGCTGGAGCAATTAAAAATAAGGTTTTTATAATGCTGCGAGAGGAAAAATATGTTCCTTTCATTCATTCATATGGGTGCTCAGCCTGTGTGTTGTCAGAGATGGGAGGGGAGGAAATCCAATATTCCTTAACAAACTACAACGATATTGGCATTATCTGTGGGAAGTTCTGGAGATACAGCCATTAGCTGTGAATAGGCCTGTCAATCAAAGCCGCTCAGGGGGATGCTGTTCTGGGAGGCACTGTAAACAAAAGCTAAGTCTCTCCCTCTTAGACTTTCTCACAAGCAAATTATTTGTATCTGCTGATAGTTCTGCTGAACTCAATCCCCCTGAAAGCCACTGAATGCAGGTACAGGCAAGTGACTCTTAGCCTGTGTGCCTTACAGCATGACTGGCTTTGCTTTGCATTTGGAGTTTGGCAAATAGTCTTTAAAAATCCAAGCAATTCCTGACTGTGATACTGTGAAACCTACCTGGCTCTTGGTATTACTCACCTCCCAAAACATTTCAATGCTCTTCATCTCTAAGCAGTTTTCTATTTATCTTCACATCAGAATCTTATCTGTCAGTTTGATCTGAGGTTAAATGTTTCATCAGAGAGAGGAATGCTTTGTTTCTTGAGAGAACAAATAACTACAGTTGTCTTCTGAAGCAAACCATAGTGGTTTTCTACAGCTATCAAACTGTGAGGAACCACTTGATGTGCGGCTGCTGCCATCTCCCAGGCAAATCTAGGATCCTTCAGCTGCTTCACTGGCTCTGTAGAGAAGAAATGAGAATATTCTTGAACTCTTGATCTCAGAAGTACAAACCATGAGTTAAACCCCTGTAGCCACTGTGAAGAGAAGCTGTTCTATTATGGACCTTTTATGCTGAAAATGCTCTGCACAAAATATGAGAGTTGTGAATAGTTTAGAGAAGAGTGAGTGAGATTATTTTTGACAATATCAGAACCAGTGATATTTCCCTGAAGTAATAATCTTTTTCCCTGCTGAAATGCTGAAGTTCCAGGCAATTGGCTCAGTGAAGAAGACAAAAGATTTTAAACCTGTTTAGAGACTATTCTAATCCCCTTAACTGGTGTCTCTCTTACTGAACTGAAAAGGGGGATGTTGATTCCCAGTAGGCCAGCAGGATTTGTGATTGGATCTAAGGAAGAAAAAACTTGAGGTTTGTGTCACAGTGAATGAACTGTGTGTTGACATATGCAGGTACTTAAAGTGTGTGGGACTGTTAGTGAAAGTCAGAGGAAAGTCATTCCAAGAAAGTGTGTTCCAGCACCAGGCAAGTCTTTGGAATAGTGGCAGATGCAGGAGCTGGGTTGCTGTCAAGATAATGTTTAAAAATCAAGAAATGAAGCTTAATGAAAATTCAAAATGCTCATTTGCTAGAATGAAATATGAAAATAAAATATGTTAGAAGCACCAGCATTCAGATCCACGATTGCTGAACAGGTTTTTTTCTCATTTACCAGCAGGAAAGAGAAATAGATGGACTACAAAGTACTGTTTGAAGTAGGGGGGAAAAAGGTTTGTGCTTAATCCAGCATGCTGGAGGAAAATGGTTAGTGAGGAAAATCTAGTTAATTTGATTCGTTTTCTCATAGAGCTCTAAGTAAAATTTGCATCAGAGAAGTTTCACTGTGGGCAGGGAATAAAAAGTGAAAACTCTCTCAAGAGATGCAAATGTCTACAGTTTTATATATACATACATACATACATATACACATATATACATGTATTTATATATATATATATAAGTTTTCCCAGGAAAACACTGAACTTGGGGAAACCTTTGCAGTCCTGGTTGAGTATGGAACTGGCTATGGGGTGGTGTTACTAAACTGTGTTTGTTTATTGAAACAGGTGATGGAGAAAGTGACGCAAGATCATCTGTTCTTACTTGACAGAAAATTCACTGCAGAGGAATGAACAGGATTCTGTTCTGTTACCTTGAAAATTTAAGTGTTTGGGGATGAAGGTGCTATACTCACATTTTGTTTTCTGGCTGCAGTGAATTGGTTTTGTTGAAAATAATTCTGTTCAGTTTGGATATTCAGGTTTAGAGGTTTTAAATGCTCTGCCTGAAGAAGCAGCAAGTGTTAGCTGGTGAAGACTAATTCTCTGTTAGAGACCTCTATAAGTTTTAGAAGCTGTAGGGACTGGGAACAAAGTAAACTTAAAAAGTGTATAGGATTTGTGACCCTTAGTCCCTCTGGCATAATTGAAAAGGGGCACCTTGTGTGGTTGTAGGAAATCATGGCTGTGGTGGTGTCAGACTGTAGTTCCCAGCTAAGCAGTGGAAGAGAAAAGCAGAGGAAATCTTAAAAGATGGAACATGATCATTAAACAGCTGTCAGAGAGAATTCCCTGTTGCCTTAGAGGAGCAGACATTTCAGTGTCAACTGACACGAGATACAGCAGGAGATGTCAGTCAGCGAAGAGTTAATTGTTCCAGCAAAAACTAGTTTAGATAAAATCCTACCTCTTCTCTCTCCCCCGCTTCCTCGGTGTTGTGTACAGGAAAGGAGCTTGTACATCACAAAACTGACAGTGTGATTCCTCAGTGACTGAGCTAATAAATGGGATGAAATTTAAACTGCCTTCTCATACGGACACAGAGAGAGACTTGCAGAAGAGGGAGCAAGACGGAGGGAAAATGCAGAGTGTTTTTACATCCTACATAGGCAATTGAGAAAAACACTCTTATCTCTACAAGACAATGGATTTAGGAAGCCCATCGCAGAAACACAGTAGGTGGATTTATTCTTTTTACTGCATCCACTAGAATTGTAGCTAGAAGATAAATTGTACTCGTGCTCATGAGCTCAGTTGTTGTTTAGTAGTACTTTCATAACATCACATTACTCTTCCTTTTCCTCACTTGCTCAGAGATATTCAGCTGTTTGACCCTGTTTGTGAGAGGATTATATTTTTTAGATCTTATCTGCACATTGTCATTCGGAAAGCTCTTTTAAGAAGACATGTTTTATTAATTATGGCCATAATATCTAGATGAATACAAAGACTGTTAAGTAAATGAAAATCCATTCCACTTACAGCAAATGAAACATGTGCTGCTTCAGAGAAACCGTAATGCTAAAGACAGAGCAATTCCCAATTCTCTGAACAAATTTGTTTACTCCAGAGCAGTTTCAGTAGCTGTAGACATTGCATTTGAGTGTGCCTTGCAAAGTTTACTGATGAAGGAAAGGAAGGTTGGCTTTTAAACAAGAGAAACTCCACCACAATGCACTGTGCTAAACTCTGTACAGAATCATTTCTGCTGCCACACAGTGCTGATGTACCTGCATTCTCTCAGTGCTTATACAGTAGTTTTGCTAGTGTAGATTATGCTGATCAGATTTGATTGTGCAGTCACTTTTACCTTCATATTGCCTGTGGTACATAGCTCATTAAAGCCATTCCCATGTGCAGTTCTCAGGGGATTCTGCAGTGTTGTGTGTTCCTGTGGCTCTGTACACACCTTTGTCAGCTGCATGTCTCATGGCAAAGTGTGGTTGTGCAGAGGGGGCTGTTCCTCAGGTCTGTGTCTGCGTGAGAATCACGCTACTGCATCTTTAATGATGGTTGTAACACTTCAGGTACCCTGTGTGATGAGCCATTTGGAGGAGATAATTAATCAAGTAAATGACTGACAAGTAAATTACAGCCAGCACACGGAATGCATCGCACTGTTAGAAGCACCTGCAGGCATTCAGGTGCTGTGCAAGCCAGGTCTTCAGTTCTATTCTGCATTTTTCTTCTCTCTGTGGGCTTTATATAACCTTCCTCACTCATCTCACATGCATTTGCACAGTCCTACTGGGATGATTAATCCTCAGCTGGAAGAGCTTTTTAATAGTGCAAGTACCAGATACTAGATTCAAGCTTCTTACAGGCAGTGTAGGGATAAAGTCTGGATTCTCTGCATAGCGTATGGTGGTTGTGATGTCCTGTAAATGTAGTTGTGATATCAGAGAGACTTTGCCAATAACTATCACCAGTCTCTGCTGGGTTCTTCAGTGTCTGGTTCATAACCTGATGTGCTTTCCTGCCCTGAGTTCAGGTGACTGGACAGGCTGGGCTGTGAGCAGTTTGCTGTTTGCTTCTCAGTCGAAGCTGTGCACTGACTTCAAGTACCACCCAAGCTGTGCAGATTTTCCCACCTTGGTCAGAGCAAAGTCTGAAGTCGTAATAAAAGTTAGAATTGGGATGGAGTTGTGAAGATTCCATGCTGCCTTTTTGCTGTGAAAGGTGCAGCATAAGTAGGTAATTTAGGGACAAGAGACAATGCAGTGATAGACTGTGCCATTCATTTTTATAGCGGAGAAGTAACTGTTCTATCAGTCCCCAGCACCTGAACAGGTGATGTTTATGCCCTTGATGGATGAAATGCACTTACTTGTGAGAAGTAAGGTGGCTTTGTCAAGAGCGGGGAACACACTACCTGGATTGGCACAGCTTCTTGTGTCTAAGACTTGTAGTTCATGCAGTGCACTGAATTCTTGTGCCCTTCTACAGTGGAATGTTTACAGGTCTGTTTGCAGTTTGTGTGAGGATTGAAGAGCCGCCGGTTGTGCTGCTCTCAGTTTCGCTCCCTGCCCGGCCAGGGGCTGTGCTGGTCGGGGCTGATTGCGGCGCTGCCGCATTGGGTGAGGGAGCTTTCCCTGCCGCCGAGCGCGCTCCGAACGCCCGCAGCGCATCCCGCTGGCAGCGAGCGATAACCGCGGCCGTGGGGGAGGCGACTGTCCCCTCCTCAGCGCCACTTCGGAGGCCACACCGAGCGCTGTTTCCAGTTGAGGTCCCCAACACTCGGTGATGTTTCCAACTTGAGATCCAGCAGTGCCTGGTCGGGTGTTACGGTTCTGGAGCACGTGATGCACAAGCTTATGGCAAACTTAGAAACTTCTTCAGCAGCTCTTCACCTTTTTTCTTATTTGCAGGCTTTGTATTTTCAAACAACATCAGTTCCCTTGAATGAGAACTCGTTTAGTGAGAATTAACAACGAATTTCTGGTGAGAATTATCAGTTCACTTGTGACCTTCACTCCCAGTTCAGACTGACACAATACAGAGAAGACCTTTGATACCCATGTGCTTCTGGCAAGTGTTTAATTTGGGGTTTCATTCTTTCCCCGTGTTTCTGGGCCAGCTTTCATGCCATGGCCCTGCTGTTCAGCCATTCATGTTCATAAGAGGTTAGTTCTAACCCTCTCAAAAAATAAAATCCAGCTGAGGTCAAACCTGGCTTTACAGCTTTGATGCTTGCTGCTGTAGCAGAGAATTCAAAGTTTAGTCCCCCACAGTTCTCTCCCCTCAGAGCAGTCTCTTCATTTATTCATACATTATTAACTGGTGATTTGAGTAACAGATGCATATGGGGGGGCATCCATAATTTATTACAAGGATGAACAAACCGTGGCCTGTGGACGGTGAGGACAGGCTAAATTCCCTGGGCTGGTGGGGGCAGGGGTTTCCTTAAAGAGAGGCAGGAAGGTTTCATGCACTGGGGTCTTTGGGCACCTGGGAGTGACAATTCTGATCCTGAAAATTTCCAAGGGCTGTGCCTGAGAGGCCAGAGCAAAAATAAAGTGGGCACAGAGTAAAAACTGTGAAGCTGCTGCTTGCAGCTTATTTTTTCTGCCCAGACTGGCTAATCACATAAACTGAGTTCTGTGCTTTCATTTAATCAGTGGCAAATAGCTAAAAGGGGTGACAGTAATTGTAATTTAGCAGTGACAGAGAGAGATGTGTGCAGAGAATTGACTTGCAGCAAGTTCCTGTGCTAAGGCAGGAACTGCAGCATCTCTGTGCTGTTTGTAGGACAGCCCTGATTCTTGGGATGTGACGAGGCCTAGACTTGTGTCTGTTGAACCTTCTTATTTGCTCTGTTGGATTTTGGGTCAGGTTTATGTGATTTTTCTGTCTCCAGCAAGGAAGTACTTGAAAAATCTATCTTTTCACTGCAAGACTCCAGAAGAATTTTATATTGAACATATAAACTAGAGGTGGCTCGAGCAACTTGAATGAAATCACTTACTTTGGCTTTATGGAGTTTCCCCAAATGGGAAATGCACCATAAACCAGAATTTTTTTAGGTTTGTCTTTCATGTCAGATTAAAAATAAAAGAATATTTCACTGAATGTTCAAATAAACCTAATTTTTCAGTTTTAAAACAAAATGTGCAGATTTTCTGGTTGTTTTGAAACATCTCATCTCATTTAAATTTATATGTCTTTTTAATCTATACTACATACTACTAGGTACATCTAATCTTTTATATATATAAGTAACATATAGTATATACTATATATTATCTCATGTTCTTTTTAATCCAGTAGCTATTTTGATGAACCAAAACATGTTGATCCAAAATACATGCATTATTTTGGGAACTTTGTAGAAATCCTGAAGGAAAACCTTCCTAATTCTTTTCACAGTTCTCTGCTGCAGCCCTGTCCACTGATGTTTCCAACACCTGAAAGAAATCTAAGTAAATGTAGTTGTTATAAGTTGTCATAAGACATGAACTGGGACTTGTAATAGGAGTAGAATAAATATAATTGCCAAAAGAAGGAAAGGGACTTTTGGAACAAACCCTTCCAGTCCCATATGTTTTAATTCCGCCTGTGCCAGTCTGCATTTGTGTCATGGCTGAGTCTTTGGTTCCTTGGGGAGGTGATCCAAAGCAAGACTTTGGCACCCTTAGTGGTTCTTGGAAAGGAACTTGAGTTTCATTCCTGTGTCTCTTCCATTTCTAACTTAAAGCCCATCTGTGAAAGCCCAATATTCTGAGGTAGGATTTTGCAGCACAGGTCTGTTATAATATTCTGGTATTTTTGTGCAGAAAAAAGGGTGCTGGTGGCATTGAAGGAACTGAGGCACAGTCAATTCTTGCACTGTTGGGTTTTATTAGCAAACAGCAAAGATCAAAATGTCACTTTTAATGGTATTCTCATGGCAGTGTGTGTGTGAAAATCAACATGTCTGTGCAGTTGAGCTCTGCAATTAGAGCAGTCCTGGCTCTATCCACACACAGAATGTGGCACAGCAGCTCACTGGAGCAGGCTCTGGGAGGAATGTTTACATCCTAGACACAGCACATTCTCTGAGCAGGGCATTACCTGGAACCTGAGGACAACACAACCACAGCTGAGGGAATAAAACACTGAGCAGGGAATTGCAGCCCCCACAGCCCCGTGGCTGTGCGAGAGCCCAGTGGGAGTGACCTGCTAAAGGGAACGAGTCTGTGGCTCCACAGAGCGGCTCAGGCGGAAGATGTCACGGAGCTGCCTGGGGATGACAGGGAAAATGAATGCAATTACTTTTTATAATAAAATGGACTCGGTATTTTTTGTAATAGTCTCTGACTGACAGCTGGTAGAAGGGGGATGAAAGGGAAGATAGGTGAACTAGCTTGCAGGTATGAAACAGAGCTCAGGATTTTAGCTGTGTAATGCAGTTTAAATTCCACATCTCTCTGCATCTTGCAGAGAAACCTAATTTTTTTAAATCTCCACAGGCTTCTCAGAGACAGAAGATGCTAATTTTAGAAATGTGGCAGCTCGTCTTCTTCCCCACCCCCTTCCATTTGCTGCCAGAATGCTTAACAATCCAGTAAACAAGCTGTAGGAAAAAGGGGAATAACCTCAAGAGCTGAGGGTGGGGTTGGCCTCTTGTTCATGGGAACAAGGGAAGGATTTGCCCCCTGCCTGTGGGTCTTGAGTTTGAAACCGATTTAAAAATAGAAGAGTAACAGTTGAACTGACGGTGAAAAGAAGTATGTAAAGGTGCAGTAATCGTGGCTGGCAGCCCCTTTGCTGACCTGATTAATTCTGCACCAGTACTCAGGATAGTCTAAATTAAAGCATTGCATAAGGAGGGTGCTGGGAAGTAAAGGAAGAAGCCCAAAAATTTCGTGTAGAACTCGGATATCTCAGTTTTGGTTCCTCTACGTACCGAAAATCTGACATGGAAATCTCATTATATCTGCTTAGAGAACTTGTTATAATTACAAAATACACTGCCACAAGGTCTGGTTTGAGATACCTTTTTCCTGTGCAAAAAGGTGTGTTAGTTCCTGTTAATGAGTATCCAGAGTCCTAATTAATGCAGATAGTGAACGATAATTTCCACACTCTGTACTGATCTTCCTGTGGTGCTGCATCTTCATCCTCTGCTTCAATCATGTGTGGGCAAACGAAGTTTGGAAAATGTTTATCCAAACCCCAATGTATGAAGGTTGCAACCATCTAATTCTCAGGCCTTAGAGTACAAATTGTTTTATCCTCATTTTGGCAACAGGTGGAGTGATCTGAGTGTGTTAGGCAGAATTTTCATGATGAAACTTTTTTGTTCAAGAAATTCTGATGCAAAATACCCAAAATTCTTTTGGCTTAAAAAGACCCAGCACTTTTCCACATTTATTGTGGAAGTCTTTTGTTGTAACTGCTCTTGTGGGCACTTGAAACTGTGCGTGCATAAATATGCATACACACAGGAAAATGTTTAAAATTAGGCAATCATTTCTGCTTCAGAACATCTGTATGACTAAAAGTTTTCTGTTAGACCTACACAAGACACACGTGTGTGTTCAGTCTAGAAAATCTGCTATTTTTAAAGTAGGAAATGTGAGGCAGTGAAGTGTTCATTACATTTGGAACACGTGGATAATAAATCTGCTTAAATTTAACATGCATCATAATTTCAAACACCCTCGAGTGTCTGGAAAGTTTAACAAAGCATGAATGCCTCATCTACTTTGTGCCTGCACAGAGCAATGCATTTATCTTTTCCAATTTATTTGGAACAATGGAGCAGAGTGCAGCACAGCTGTTTTCTGTGGATACAAGCATATGTGTCTTCTATTACTAATTAGTAATCGATTCCACCCCACTGTGTGTTTTTCATGGCTCAACTGTCTGAGAACTGTGTCTGTGCTCAGAAATCCATGTCAGAGTTGTGACTGAATGAATTGCAAGTTTTGATTTTGGGAGAGAATTAGCTCAGGAGATTTTGTCATATGTGTCAGAGTGCTGTCTGCTGAAAAATGAAATGATTAACTTATTTCTTTGCTCCATTCCTGTCTTGGTATCTCATATCTTGTCCCTAGCACACACCAGAGATGTGATTTACCCTGAAGCAGGTTATTACCTTCTTTATAGGGACAATCCATGTAGTTCAGGCAGCCATGATTCTCTGCTGGTTGTGGTTGTTTTGTGCCTTTTCCACAGCTCTCCCACAGTGCTGACACTGGATTCTCAGAGGCAGCAGAGCTTTGCAGACAATGGGCTGTAGGGTAGAAATATGTCAAAAGCAGTAACAGGACCAGGAGCAGGGAGCTGTGAGCACGCTTCCCTCCACTACCAACAGCAGATATATGGAATAAAGCAACTGTGCTGGGCTGCACTCAAGCAAGAATATTAATGCCTTTCTATTTTTAAGGGGAGAAAAAAGATTGCGTGGAGAAACAAAGGGATCTGAGGTAATTTAATGTTAATCTCTGTGAGCTGTGTCTCTGTTGCTTGGATGCTTCTGTGATAACCAGACCCACTGGAGAAGCTGAGGTTTAGCACCTCACTGGAGGAGTTGACAAAACTAAGTAGAAAAGACAGGGAAAGTATTGGGAGGTAGGAACTGCAGTCACAGGGAAGGGAAACGATCCTCAGGATTGTCCTTCAAACACAACTCCTTCCTAGGATACCTGGAAGATCTTGCTGCCCTGAGGTGTCCAGTTCCTGAGGGTAGGTGGGTGTTTGCCTGACAGCTCTGGTTGTTCAGACTTCCTACATTTGGGAAACAGCTCTGGCTGCAGGCGAGGCTTCAGCAGAGCCACACACTCACTCTCCAAGGCAGCTTTGGCTGCTGCCTGTGGGCTGCTTGTAGTTTGTCAGAAGTTTAATGATACTACAATGAGAGCAATTGTACAGCAAGATATAACACAGTGTTTGACTTTTCAGTTATAAAGCTTGGAGGGACAAAGAGGAGCAGCAAGCCAAGGGATTTTTACATGTTGCTTTTAATGATCTGAAAAGAAGGAGCAGGAATTCCAGCAGCAAACACATCTGTCTGTCTGCAGCTCAGCTGTCACTGCAGCGCCTCCAGATTTTATCACCTGTACACAATATAAACTACTTACTGAAGTGTTTTTGCTTAAACAAAGTGGTCCAGACAATGAGCTTTCCCACATTTTCAGATTGTTAGTCAGAAGTTTAAAAACATGTTGAAAACTTGTTTATAAAACACAACAGGAAAGAGAAATGCTGCACAGAGGCTCGTGGTCTGTGTGGGGCTGGGGCTGTGGTGCTGGGGACTGTTCTTGTCACTGAACTGGTTGAGAACTCAGGACTACTTCAGTCTAGTTGGTAGCTGAGCTTTACTTCTAAAGGCTAAGACCCCAAAATCTATTTGCAAATGTCTTTCCCTTCTTACTTTACTGCCTTTCCCTTCTTACTTTACTGCCTTTCCCCCTGCTCTGCTGACACGAGCATCTTCCCGTCTTATGTAACACAGATTTTCTTGGAAGAATGTGTGTTCCCTGAAAACCTCAAACAGCCAAGATGATTTATGGGTCTGTGAGAAAATAGGCCACCAAAACACTTCAGTTCTTCCAATCTCTGAATTAGAAAAAGATCTAAGACTGCAATAATAAAGATTGTGCATGTTGTTTATTCTGAAACTCTGTGGTGAAAAAATCTGGTTAAACCAGCTCAGTTCAAACAACTTTCTCAGTGTTCTCTTGCCTTCCAGTGTTCAATAGAAATTTGAAGGAGCTGAGAGCCAAAGGATTGGCTGATATCTCTGAGAGCCCAAGGAATGGTTGATATCTCCGAGAGCTAAAGGAATTGTTCTTATCTCCATGTTATAATCAGGCTGGTGAGCCCCAAGGAGGGGAGCTGGTCAGTGGCAGAGGGTTTCAGGAGCAGGTACAATTTAGCTGTCAAATTTTGATTCCTGTTGTGCTGTCAGATACCTGTGACAGGACATGAGCCTGTAGCACTGGGCATGTCAAGGACATTACCTTTGTTCCTCTGCCTGAAGAGAAGCAGAAGGTAATGGACAGCACACAGTACCACAATGTCTGATTTTATTACAGAAAAAGTCACAAAACTTATTCATGCAAAGCATCTCTTCGGTATTTACAGTACATTCAATGCCAGTCATTTTGCCCTCCATTTGAGTTGACAATGAAGAAGTTATTACTTGCAAGCTGTGAGAATTATGATAGCAGCCTTCAAGTCAATTGTTGTTTTAGTTGAACATACTGTTGGTGGTTGTTTTTAGTGTTTCTATCCCACAAAGATAATTTTATTTGGAGAAATCTATCTTGTACACAGTGTACTTGGCTTCTTCACCTTTTCTCTGCAGAAAGTACAAGTGAGGGTATCAAGGGGACTTAGGGAGAATTTCAAATTACAAAGACAAAACTATTGCTGCACTAGATTGTGCAACCCTATGGCATCATCTGATGCAGGGCCGGAAATTCATCATTCTACTGGATGCTGAATTTCTTGTCGACTCAAGATTAAATGTATGGGAGGATCTTATAGTTTTCTAATCTGATTGTTTTAATCTTGGTTACTGTCTGTAAACATTTGGCAAAAAACCTTAATTTGAAACTTCCCAACTCTTCATATGTTAAAAGAATGGTGATTTTGTTCTATGTCTTGCCACCTGCTGTTCTCTTCTGTGGTAAAGTACATTGGTAACTATGGGAACAAAAACTTAAGAACAGACACCCACATGTGTTGAAGTTGATTTATAGAAGGTCTTGAAGTGATGCCACGGATTGTGAGATATGGAACTCTCTGGATGGAGTTTGATGGCTTTCAACAAAGGCTCAAGTGTTTGACTTTGATAAGTTATTTAGAACGTCCGTAGCATTGTTGATGTTCCATTCTCCACTTAACTGTGGTGTAACTGTGGTGTAACATGGTTGTGCTGCATTTCCCAGCGGTCTTGTTCTGTCCCCAGCAGTGCTAACACTCCTCCCCTGCTCTGGGCAACAAGATCTCTTTTATTTCTATCAGGAAATAGGTCTTAGAATGTGATAAAATGTGGCAGCTGGAGCCTTGGGATGAAGGATGTATTTGTAGGTGAATGTGTAGTCAAATTATAATGTAGCCTTATAGTGTGTGGCAGTGTGACCTGACAAAGTTATCAGTTGAAGCTTGGATGGTTTGTGCTGTTTCTCTGGAAGTGCTCCGTTCCTCTCCCAGCTCACAGCCACGATGGTGCCGTGGTCTGTGGTAGAGGTCTGGTGTAGGTCTGGGGTAGGTCAGGATCCTATATGGACAGTGCAGCCATACAGCAAGAGCAGCTCCTTGTCACATCATGGCTCAGCTGTTCCAACCAGGGTCACCTGGTTGGTAGCATCACTCTGGGCTTTCTCTGCATATCTTGGAAAGTAGGAATGGAGACAATTCCTGGCCCCTTTTAGTCCCTTCTTACGACTTAAATCTTTGTGATGTGACAGCACCACACCACAAGTCACTCTTCTGCTCTGGTTGGTAGAGCTGGGGAGCTGGGAATGGAGGATGAAGGAATTAGGGCATGCTATGCTTTGTATAATATGGAACTGACAACGACGTAGGTTTGCTCCATGCCAGCACTGTGCTCTCCAAACTGGAGTGCTGGTGACCTTTCCCAGTCACATATGCACTTCTGGTGTGAATTAGAGTCCACAAAAGCCAGATGAAAGTTCATCATTGATTTCAAGAGTCAGCAGATTGTCTTTGCACAGAGAAATTTCCTGTTTTAGACTAGACATGACTTGGAACAAGAGAATCTTTTAATGTAAAATGCTTTGGTCTCGGTGATAGCACAGTCTGTGTTCTCTTTATTTCAAAAAATTTGCATGTGTTGTGAAGGCATTCAAATGTTTCTCTGACGTTTGTTCTGTGACCCTATTCTAACTGCACAGCAAAAAAATCTGAGAGAAACAAAACATTTCATTTTATGAAACTGATACCATACAGTAATTAGGTACTGATTCTGAGTCTCTAATCATCTCATATGGGAGTATATTTTTCTTTCTAAAGAAACATAACCTGGTAAAGCAAAAAGCTTTGCTCAATTTGATGGGTTAATTAGTGAATTAGTTGATCATCCTTAGCCGTTATCTTTTAATTTGCTCTGTCTGTTGATCAAGTTGTGAGGAATAGATGGTGTTGAACGGGAGGTTTGTCCCTAGGCAGTGAATTGAGCCTACTCTGCAGTATGAAGATTTCCTGCCCTGGGATTCCCCAGAGGAGTTATCTGACAGGCGTTTTCTGGGTCTTAGCAATTGTCCATCTTCTTCCTTCTGATGTGAGACAGGGATTTGTTGATAACCTGCACTTGCCTACAGGAAATAGGAACAGAAATGAGAAGTTACTTTTAGGATAAACCCGGAACATTCTCCACAGTATTCGCCCTGATAAACTCGTGTCAAAGCACAGTGGCTGCAAGAGGAATCACCCAAATGTAATGTGGTGTAAATACAGGAGGCCCCAGAGGCTCCTGCTGTAAGTGCTCCTGGAAGGGTTGCTCAGGAGATGAGATCTCAGGGGACACAGCTAGTGCTGGAAACCACTAAGCAAATAGGATAATGTTTTATTGAAAGTAAACTTGAGCCAAATCCTGGAATCACTCCTTAGATGCCAAGGACCATGGGATTCTTGCCTAAACGAAAATTGTAGGGGGTTGTGTCAGATCTTGCCAAGATCTTGATCTTCCTGCAATGGTGACTGATACCTAAAATGCAAAGATGATATAGGATGAAAACAGCAGGACAATCCAGCTGCAACAGCTGGGAGCTATGAATGAGACTCAACATTCCCAGTTTGGAGGGCCCGAGTGTGGTAGGAGAAAGGTGAGCCTGTGAGCATTACACAGCACCTCATGTACTGAAGTAGGTCAGGATGAGGGGGCACAAGGCAAGCGGGAAATGTCAAACAGCACAAACAGATTGACTTCACTTCCTGCACTCTGGTGGGGAGAGGATCCAGAGCTGTGCTGCCTGAGGACCCTGTGTGGGATGCCTGCCTGCAGGGCTCCATGGCAGACATGCCCTTGGGGTACTGAGCAGGATACTGTGGTCCTGATTACCGTACCTCGCAGCATCAGTTTTCCTTTCCTGGAGGGGAGAATAATTTTTTCCCAATCTTTTATCATTCCTGTTTATTTAGATTTCAAGTCCTCAAGGGAACAAATGGTTTTATCCTGTGTATTTCAGTGGCATGTAGGAGGGGCAGGAACTATTCCTGGTTGGAATTTTTAGGCAGCACCCTCATACAAAGATGCTGAAATTCTTCTCCAGAATTTAGACAGAACTCAAAGGTCTGTGTCTGTCTTCTCGTGTGCTGTGTTTTGCAACACAGGCTACAATAATGTGCATTGTTTCCTAGCCATATCCCATTAACTCAGCATTAATGTTTCCTTGCAAGTTAAAAAGGAGGGAAATATATTGTCTTTGCCAAGAAAATAAAAATAAGTCCAAAGAGAACAGCTTGCCTATTTTTATCAGTAACTGTAGACTTGCTTTCTAAACTTAAGCAAGTCTGGGAGGATCCCATAACAATGTGTAGGATGCTGAATGGACACAGGGGAGGCATTAAGATAAAAAAATTTATTTTTTTCCTTCTTAAATGAAGTAGCACCTCACTGATGTTTGCTGCCCGCTGAATGCAATACATCCCAGAGGAATTAAAACTGAGTTATCCTTTGTGCTTCTTTCCTGACACCCACAAGTTTTCCCTTCAGTTCTTTTCCGAAGGAGCAGAGCAAAAGGCTTTTCCCCACGTCCTGTCTGAGAGCAGGGAGGCAAAGAGTTAACAAACAGTTATCCCAGGTGGCTGAACACTTGAGTTGCAGGGAAAGGCTGGGAACATTCATTGAGCTCCTGCGCTGGTTTCTACCTGCCAGCAGCTCCTGATACACTCCTGCACAGGGAATAAGGGATGAGCCTGCTCCAAGCAGAGGCAGCCAGCATCCCTAGGAGCCCTCGGATGCTGCATTAAAGACTAACGGGCAAGGCTCTTTTCCTCATTCTTTAAGAGTCTTTTGAAAGATCAGGGATGTGCATATGGTCTTTGCTGCTTCCTCTGGTGTTTTCACTTGAATCTCTCACTGGAATATGGATGATGCAAGCACAATTAAATGCCTCAGCCCAGAAAAAGGTAAGAGGAAAATGTTTATTTTAACCACCTTTCTGAGGGAAATTAGTTTTACTGTAGAGAAAAGCATAGTTTACACAGCTTCCTTGGACCTTCTTTCCTGTTATTCAAACTTAAATATTTAAAACAAATACAGCAGGTTCTTAAGGGAGCTTTTGCTGTACCTTTGCCTCCTACTACCACCAAAGCTTAAATAATAAATGTATCTCTAATGGCTGCTTCTCCCTGCGTAAAGTGTGCAACGAAGGAGTGCACCAGGTATGTTCATGTTCCTTTTCTGCTCGCTTAACTAGCTGCTGTCACCGTAAGAAAGGCTTTCTATTTTTAACCAGAGACCTTCTGCTACCCACATTAAAAGAGAGAAAAGAGACTCCAGTACTATTGTGAGTCAGCTGTATTGTTTTAATTTTTTTAAACAGGTGATCTGCTACTCATTAGATGTAGTTTCTTTACACCCATCCAACAAAAAGAGTGCACAGAATGAGTTGGGACTGAAGTTGTCCCTGGCTGGATTAAACCAGGGATGAAGTCAGGGAAATGCCTGGAGCTGGGAAAACTGCTGCAGTGTCCTGCATGCTGAACTTGGAGCTCATCTCTCCTGTACTGATGGCTGCTGAACGAGTCATGTGAATTCAAGACGAATTCTCAAAAGCTCAGTTTTTACTTTTAAAAGCTTTATTTCCTCGTTGATCTATTTAGGAAAAGCCCAGAGAGAGAAACCCTTCCCTGAGATGTATTTAAATTGACTCAAATGCCCGGTTACTTGTCTGTATGCATTTTGTATTTCATGCCTGTTAGGCATGTGGTTTTACAGGAGTTATGCAACAAGTAAAGAAGGATATGTTGGGTTCTGTGTGCTCAGAAAAGCTGCTCTGGACGCTGGTCTCACACCCTGGTGTCTTTGGGAACGCAGAGCAGTGGCACTTACTCCCTGTGTTTTCAACTAATCAATGCTTAGTCCCACATTCCTCAATTCCTTGCCATGCCATTTGAAGGGTGCACCCATGAGAGTTCTCTCTTCTTTTCTAAAAATCACTTCTAGATGAAAACTTTATCAAAGTGGGAAAATGCTTGGCTCTGACTTGATATTTCGGTGTCAGAACCAAACCTTGTATCTGTGAGCTCTGATTTGGCTTCGCTGTGTCTTTGCTATTACCATGCCAAAAATAAGCTCCTGAAATGCCATTCACTCTGAAAGGGACATCAGGTAACTCAGACAGGCGTGGCTATACCTGTGCAGTCACTCAGCACTTCAGCAAATACTGTTCCAGTAACTGAAGAAGGATGTGGATGTGAAAGTCGCAGCCAACTGACTTTAAAAGGTCTCATTCTAGAGCAGAACTGTAATTTAATAAAAAGATGTCCATAGAACATCACATAGGACAAGTTTCTGTTGCACACAGAAGTGGCCATTTATTGATGAAAATAATATCCAGTCCAAGAATACTTCTAGTTTGTGAGAGATTTAATGAATCTGAGAAGCATGCAAACAATTCAGGTAAATAATGAAAGAGGCTCAGGAAAATGTTAACCAGTATTTCCTCTGGGATTTGTTAAGAATGGAGCAGGGAGGATGAGATGTGTTTGGGCATTGTCAATATTTATTTAAATAGCAAAAAAGCAGATTTTAAAACTTGGCATAAGAGTTTATTTACCTGTGCCATATTGCTGGCACAGGGGCTGGAGATTTGGGAGCATGGAAGCTTTAATTGAACAATGTGCTAAATAGGGAGAAACTATTTCCAATCTGCAAGAACTTTTCCTGTGCCAAGGAAAGAAAGTGGTTTTCTTAAATCTTCAGAACCTGTAAATCCCCAAGTTTTGGATTGAGTTGGCTGCAGTGGTACCTTTATCACAGAATCATGGAATGGTTTGGGTTGGAAGGGACTATAAACCTCATCCAGTCCCACCTCCTGCCTTGGCAGGGACACCTTCCACTATCCCAGGTTGTTTCAAACCCCATCCAACCTGGCCTTGGATATTTCCAGGGATCCAGGGCTGGGTGCCCTGTGCCAGGGCCTGCCCACCCTCACAGGGAAGAATTCCTTCCCAATATCCCATCTACCCCTGCCCTCTGGCAGGGGGAAGCCATTAACATACTTTTATTGATTGCGTTTTCTAACAGATGTGTTTCAGGACTGAAAACCAGAATAGCTTGATTTTGAAAATGTTGTGATGGGACAGCCTGAGTATTCCTCATCCAGTTATTGTTCTCTGAAACTTGATGCACTAGTGTGCATCCATTTGTACTTTAAACAGACAAGGTCCTCAGGGAAGCTGTGATGGAGCAGGGATTGTGTCACCCAAAGTCCTTTCGGCTTCTTTCGACTGGGTTCAGCTTCCAACTTCTGAAAACAGGTACACGAGAGAAGGGCTCTCACCTGAGGATCTCCCTGGAGACTGTCCAGGTAGCAGTTACTCAGGTCCATTCCCTGCCTGCAGTAGGAAACTGCTTAGGCTGAGATTGAATCAGTGTTTGTGATTAAACCACCTTGGTATTTCTGCCAGATGGTGTCATTCTAAGCCAGTGAGTGGAAACACCTGAAAAACAAATGGAGTAAATGGAAAGAGCAGAGCTTCCATGAGCAGAGGCTCCATGAGCTGAAGCTATGGGCAGGGGGGGTGAATGATGGTTCTTTTTAAAGGATTCCACCTTGCTGTCATCTGTAGCATTAAAAGGAAATGGGATTCTCCTCTTGCTTAGGTATAAAACCAGTTGAGATGCAACTGAAGCCAGTAATTCCCAAGTGTATGAAAGCCTCCAGGGTCTTCTTGTGATGATCTATTCAAACATTCATAGTGGGAGGCACCAACATCCAGGCTCTCAAGACTTTGGTGTTCCAGTGACTTGCCACTCTCCTTTTTGAAGGGGTTCTGGCTGACTAGAAGTTGATGAGTCACTGATGATGATCCAAAAAATTCCTTGCTCCCAGTAATTCTGAAATGTTCAGCTATCACCAAAGAAACAATTGATGCTGTCTGTGCTATTGGGAGAAGACTGGGCCATGTCCTGAGAGAAGCATCATGTCTGGGAAAGTCCTTCACAAATGTGGCAGTTGGCAAACATCTTCCAGTGGAACAGCTGTGGCTGCAGAATTTCAGCCTCCAAACTGCAGCAGACTCCCAAGAGCAGCATTTGCACGGTGTCTCTCACTGGGGATGGTCAATATGCTGGTGTTCTCTGGTTCTCCAGCTTCATTGCTCCTGATTTTGCCTTGTTACTGAAGAGGTTTCTGCTGGTCTAACCCTCAATTACGGATGGTTTCCAGATGCCTCATCTTCAGTTTGATTTGGAAAAAAAAAAACCAAACGAGGGAAACATTGCAAAGAAAATGTCACATTAATTCTAAGTGGACAACTTCAAATTAACTAGTACCGTACGTGCAGATTCTCGTGATTCATATCCCCTCTGTCCCTGACAATCATTTGGTGAACGTGAATTTAGTCCAGCTAAGTGGGAAAGCTTTCCCATTTCAGGGAATTACAGAGAGAGGGATAATCAATATTGGCCTCTGCAGTTCTAAAGATATTATGTGGTGGAGAGCAACTAAATTTTCTGGCATGACGTGACCTGACAGAGAGTGAATGCGGACCTGCCAGTACTGAACAAAGTCCAGAACCGCTGTTAAATGTGGATCTCTGTAAAATATTTTCCGGAAAGCCCATTTTTCCAGTTCAGCCAGCGAGCTGACACTTTCATCAGCCTTCAAATGCCTGCTTATCTTCTGGCTCTAAGCCCTGGGGAGAAATGAATCTGTCAGGATGCTTTGTTTCCAACTGAGGTGGATATTGGAGGCCATAGCAAAAGATAGAAACACATTTCCTGTAAGAGCCCAGGAGCAAATACTTTACTTCCTTTAGGTTTACCTGAGCCCTGCTGAATCCACGACCAAATGAAATTGGGCAATAAACTGTGAGACTTGCGGTTGCTGCCCTTGCTGTGGGCTCCAGCCCAGCACCCTGCACTCTCTGTGCTGCTTTCTGCTGGTAATCTTCCCCTCAGGGATTACAGCAGGTGGATCCTGCTTGAAGGAAACCACAATTGTGCTCATCTTTCCAGTTTACAAAAGAACCTGCCATTGGTTTCTAAGATTTACAGATTCTGGGTTCTGTTGAGTGATAAGTTTTTGAACGGAAAATTTAAGGAACAGCCTCATGAGGCTGTCTCTTGGATGTCACAGGAGCTGAGAAAAGCACTGAATGAAGACAGTGACTGAGTTATTCCTAGAGCCATTGCAGCTCATTTTTTTCCCATCTTTCATGAAACTGGTCTATATTTGAAGAAATAGGGAGTCTGTCACATATTTCAAAATGTACATGGCACAAAAGGAAGGTCTAGAAGAGTTCAGAATTTTTACAGATAGAGTATATTAAAATACACCCCAAATACTGAAGAAGAGTTTTGTGAGTTAAAATCACTTTGTGGTGATGCATTTCAGTGTCAGGTGTCTTTCCTGAACATCTTTCAACTTGTCTTGCATCACTGTACCCATTTTTCCTTGGATTCTTGAATTCTTAGAGGGGTTTTCCTAGAAGGAGTAATCATATTGATGGATTGCTTTCCTCCCAACCTGCCTTAATCTCCCTCTCTGTGTTTATGGCCCATGTCCCTGAACAGATGGTCAAGCACTGAAAGACCTTTAAATGTAAAGGGTTTATGATCTTACTTCGATTAAGTGTGTAGGGACATTTTCTTATACGAGTCAGTGGTTGGACACAAGGTGACCTTAGAGCACCATTTACAGTTTTTAAATCTTTATTTTATGCTGACATTTTTCTGCAATTGACAAAATTTGTTTATTACAGCTTTGCAAGGAAAAAAGTTCAACAGCTCAAATCACAAAGCCTGTTCTCACTTAATTAAAATAATTGCATCATTTTTTTCCAGATGAGCCCAAGAGAACTAAACATCATGGCAGGAGGCAGAGTAATTGTCATTAAATTAGTGCTGTTGTTGCTAATGGATCCCCACTCCACATATATTCCTTCAAGTGAATGAAGTAATTCCAGGGATTTCACAACTGGTTCATTTAAATAATGCGATTTTCTAAACAGTTTTGGGGAGCCCTGGGAATGTTATGGTTGTGGTTGCCTAAAGCAGCTGTCCCAGGGCTTGCCCACTGTGAATTCCAGAATGGAAAAGATGCCCCAGGACAAGTGATGCTACAGGCATTGCTGCTTCTCCCAGGGGAATTAATGGCCTTGTAAATGGATGGGTACTGAAGACAGGTGTATTTCAGACAAGCTAAATAACTTGATGAATATGTTCTGAGCCAGTGCACTAATGTTAACACTTTGAAGCCTGGTGGGTGAGACACAGAGGAATTCAGGAATAACCTGAATTCACTTGGTACGGGCAAGATCTCAACCCTTAATCTCGAGGGGGGATTACTGTGCTTAGAGGTGCTGTCCAGATGGCTGGGCAGGCTCTGCCTGTGCCCATGGCAGAGGTCGACAGAGTGAGCTGGGCTAGAATTAAGGAAAAGGCAGCTTAGGCACCGTTGGGATAAGGTTGTGGCCCAGCAGGTGCTTGGCCTTTCTGAGCCAGAACCATCTGAAAGTGATTTTTTAGCCAATTCTTAATCGAACTAATACAGAAGTTTTTGGTTGAAAGACAGAAATAGAAAATGTAGCAGTTGATGTCTTTTCTCCATCAGCATCTCCTCCCCATATTCCTCTTGTTGGGAAGAGCCCACACCAGAAACGTGGGCAGCTGTTGCATACAGACACAGCTGTGAAAAAGCAGAGAGTGCATGGGAAACACAAAGGCAAAAGGCTCCAGCAGCAAAGAAACTGCAGCTGAGCTGGCTGCTCTGGCTGCCCAGTTCATGCTGCTTGAGACATTTTGGAAGCAGCGTTTCTGGGGGAAAAGGAAGAAACAGAAATCACACATTTAGAAGTACTGAATGAGCATCATGATCTTGGTTCATCAAGTCAAGCCTTCTGAGCTCCTGCTGCTCGTGTTTGTGCTCATGTGTGTTGGGTTTTGAACCTTCACCATAATTCAGAGTATTTCTGACTTGTATTTCATGATGTCCCTTTCAATAAGATGTGTTTGCTTTTGGTATTTCAGAAACATCTCTGTGTTTAGTACTTCAGAAGGCTGTTAACAGGCTGACTAACTCCTATGAAGATCTTGGGCTGGGGTATTAAGATGGAGCTGTAAATGGAGTTTCTGCAGTTTTTTCCAAGGCTTTTAGACTGGCGTGTTCATCTGAAAGCAAAATGGGGAGGGTAAATGTGAGAGAGAGGGTGTGCTAGAAGGCATTGATACCTTCTGTTTCCTTGTATTTTATGACTTGTGCTGTTGGTTGGCAATCATTTTCTTTTGATTCTACAGCCATTAGGAGTAAGATTTCCCTGGGTGGGAAGTGGGCAATGAGAATACCTGTATCAAAGTTCCTGTGTGTGTCACTAATAGCTGCCTGTGAGTTGCTCAGTATTTCAGAATCAGCCTCCTGTGACGAGGTCAATTTGTTAATCTGGTAAACTGGGTCTGTAGTGTGTCCATGCAGAGGTAAAGGGAGTGCATGGCTGGGAAGTTACAGGTCTAATCCTTTTGGATTTGCAGGTCAAATACGCTGCCAGCTCTGTAACATTTCATGTCTCTGGCAGTCAGGATATTGAAATTTTTAGTTTTGGTTTTTCTACTTTGAGGGCTGCAGCTGTTTCCCTGTGTATTACATAACTGTTCACACGTTTTCCAGCCCTCTGCAGTAAAGTGAATCCCTCCACCCTTACGGATTGCATTAGTGATAAACCCATTTGTCTCAGGAGGTTCTCCCTCCTGTTCTCTTTTCTGCATCTTCCAAACCATATGTGTGTTGTACTCCTGTGTCTTCCTCAAGATGTTCTTTCTGTGGGATGGAGTCTGGCTCCTCTGGCACTCTTGAAGTGAATTTCTTCCTCTGCAAGACTTTGACATTCCAGTATTGTTCAAGTGTTCTGAGTTCCATTTTTAGCTAAGCCACAGGCCAGCCTGGAGACTCAGACATTGTTGGTTCTAAAATCTATTTTGTGGCATGAAAAGCCTTTGTTACACTCAGACAATAATAAGTTCCTGAAGTGCTGTGGAAAGAGGTCTTTAATCTCTGTGTTGTGTCAGGTGAGCAAGATTTTTCTGAGGATGTCAAGTGAGGCAGGAATAGAAACCCATTTCAGTAGGCTTAGATCCTAAGTCCTCAGCTCAGTGTGATTAAGAGTTGGGAGAGGGATTGTGTCCAATTTAACCCTTCATTATTCCCTGTTGTTTTTCCACACTGTTATCCAGCATCCAGAATAATAAATGGAGCAGCCTTCTGAAAGATTTTATTTTTCTCTGTTTCCATGATCATTTTCTTAGGAGCCCTGAAGGGATGGCTTGATAGTGTCAACTAAAAGGATTTAAATTAACCTTCTCTGGGTGCCCTTAGGATTAAAAATCTAACTTTAACTTGAATATTGTAATAATTCTTTTCCAGTGCTATAAATCACTGGCATTTCTCTGTACTCAAATAAAACCAAATCCACATTTGAAGCCTTGCTTGTGCAGAATTCTAATTCTGAACCGTGAAACCAATATCTCGAGCAATGCTGCAATGGGAGTTACATTTCACTCTTCTCCTCCCTTCCCCTTGTCCCCAGCTTGATAACACATAAATGGTTAATGCAGACTCTAGGATGTCCTGGCAGAATTTATATTTGAATTTTGCAGGGATTACCTTTAGCATTCTGTGCCAGCCACTGATTTTGTTGCATGTACAGCTTGGAAAACTGCAAGGAATCCTAATTATTACTGCAAGAGTGGAATAAAGAAGCTTCAGAGCTGCAATACTTCTGGTTAGTGCAGAGGTTTCCCTTAACTCTGTCTCCTTATAATTGAGAGCCTCAAAGTTTAGTTATCTCTCCTTCCCTGTGAGGTACAACTGTGTCATTTTTGCCATTTTAGATGTTATTTCTATAGCGCAGACGTTACGCAAAGAGGTTTGTGGATTTATTTAAGAAATTCAGAGAAGCAGGTGATGGAGCAGGCAAGGAAGCTCACAGGTCCCAGATCTCATCCTGGCCAAGGCTTCACCTGAAGAAAGGATTAGGATCTTTAGAACAGTTTCCTTTGTTCTTCCCTTCAGGGCAGCAGTTTTCTGTGGGATGCATCTATCCTTCTGAGCATTTTACAGGAAGAGTTGCTCTTCCCCTGATGACAGTTTGCAGTCATCTCACTAAATTGCTCTTGAAAGATGCCCTAAGAGGATGGAAGGCTGTGGTTGAAGTGTTTGAATAAATAGTGATGAGAGTGTACACAGCATCACTGCCTCCTGTGGTGCAGACCCAGTTTGGTTCTAGTTTGGAATTAATCTGTGGCTAAACTCTGAGTCAAGCCCAGTATAAGAACTCTGGGCAGAGGTGGTGAAATAAACAACTTGTAATTGAGAGTGAATCATCTCCAGAATTAACTACTCCAAAGCTTTTTTCAAACTGTGAAAGGAAGAGTAGGAAGCACTTAATGAATGTGTTTTTAAACGGGCAATTTGTGTTTCGCTCATCAGGGTAGAAGCATATGAGGCTCCTTGTACAGATCACAGATGGCAAAAGAGATTGTCTATTGTACTTAAAACTTAATGTAGCTTAAGTGGTTGTGATAACCTAAATGACAGATTTCTGTGTTTGGAGTTTAATGGGTGCATTGCAAATGGAACGAGGTAGTGACTTAATGCTTTTTAAAAATTAATCCTTACCTGCTTTTATCTGTCAGTTTTGGAGCCCCCTCAGTGCTCCTGGTTCTGTTACAGCAGTTCTGTGCACAGGAGCTGCCTGGCTGGCCCCTAAGCAAGATCTTCTCTGGGTGTGTCAGCCTGCAAAGACATCCCTAAAGAGGTTGTGAGAGGGAAAGGTGCTGGGGCAAATGGAGGAGGAGAAGAAGATGGAGAAGGAGAGAAGCAGAAGCAGGAGAAACCACTTTTTTAAAACCTTTTTTTTTTTCAGCTCTAACGTGTCACCTAAATCCCTTGACTGGATAGGGCAGGAGCACGGCTTTAGGATTAGTGCGTATGATGGATTTAGGATTTGAAGCAAACATGTGTTGCTGTGTTTCCATCGTATCTCGTTTTTGCTGCCTAGAGAGAAATGTTCTTTCTTTTACCGGAAATGTCCATTAAAATACTGAGGAGGACCTTTGGAGAAAAGAGGAAGGCTGGTACAATGATATTTTGAAGAGCTGTATGAGAAGAAAATGTGATTGTTCTTTTTTTCCAGCCCTGGAAAGAGACTGAAGAGCTTATGCACCTGGGCAGATCCACAGGGAAAGGCAAGGGTGGCTCAGGAGGGCAGAGAGGGGAATGGATTGTGCTGTTAACTGTGCGTTATTTCCTGCAGGGGATGTTTTTGCTTGGGTTTGAAGAGCAGGGAGACCCTCGGCAAGAGTGGGACCTGCAGATCTGTGGGTAATCAAAGAAAGGAAAGGGTTTTCTCTGTGGGAATTGCTGTGGGGAGGAGGAAGCAGTGGAGGAGCCAACAACAGTAAATTGCTGTCATGTCTTGATGATGCTGAGAAGTTGGGAAAGCACCAAAGGAAAAAGAGGATCAGCAGGAGGAAAAGAATATCATCAGGAGGCCTTGCTGTCCAGAAATGGATTCATCTACATGCCAAATTAACTCATGGTCCATCATGTGTCTTTAAAATCTTGAACTGAAGCCCACCCAATCCTCCAAAGTAGCCATGTAGGTACATCAGAATAAAAAGCATTTATTGGGATTTTAATGTTCTAAATCTGGACTGTGAAGGAGACCTAAGTTTGTAGAGAAACTGTTTTGAAACAACCTGAAAAATACCACTGGATTTTTGAAATTTTTTTTAAAAATTGTCTTTTTCTGATAATATTTTTATACTTTTACATGGAAAATGCATACTACAGAATCTTGATACCTCCTAAGGCCATCAGTGCTTGTTTTAAGTTCGGCTCAGAAATGGACATCTCAAGATCTCCCTTGCTTCAAAATAAGTTCTCAGTGGCCCGTCTGGCCGAAGACTTTTTCTGGGTTGGTGGCAGCATCGTAGCTTCTCCGAGATGGAAAATCGGCCACTTTGGTAAGATGCTGACTCCCTGCATTGAATGAGATGGTAACATCTTCAAAGCTTTCATGTTGAAATCTTATTTAGGGGCACTTTTGTGTAGCAGCAGTGTGGGGAGCAGAAGAGAGGGAAGAACAGCAGGCAGCCCTGGTCTGATGTTATGTTGAGTGGTTGGTAGTGCAGTTCTTTTTGTGTTCAGTGAGCCCTCACTTATAATTTCATAATAGATTTATTTACAGTCTTCAGGACAAGCTAAAGCAAAGTTGTACACTTTGACATGTGCAGACCTTTTGAAATTTTCTGTTGCATAGACTTTATCTTCTCCTTACCCACAGCAAGACAGGTTTGCTATCTGCCAGTATTTGTACACCTCTTAACTCTTTAATTTTTTATGCAGAATTTGTAGTTTAGAGTTTTAAAAATGAGCATTCAAAAGTATCTCTGCTGTCTTCAACCACAGAAGGTCACTGGGCTGTTGGGAGGTTATTTTCTGAATACTGATATACAAAATTCTCAAGCTTCACTGGCTCTCTGAGAAGGATCCCCTTTGGTAGCTCACAGCAGCCTTTCATTTAAATAGGTAATAAATCCAGAAAACCTAATTAGAGATGGCCAAAGAAAACAGATGTTCTAATAAAAGCACTTTAATAGCAATCTTCTTGAGCCACTCCTGCCCGTCCAGTGAGGAAATCTGCAATGGCCTTGACCAGAACCACCTGTTCCCTTGGAGCATTTTTTGGTCCTATTTGTCTGTCAGCTTCATCGATTAAAGATTTTATTTTAGCAAGAAAGTTGGACACATAGATAGCTTAGAAATTAGCTGGGGATTTTCACAGAGGTGGAGAAACACCATCCTACTCTGCTTCTGCATTTCCCTGGATGCAGGTGGCTGATGGAGGGATGGAGAGCTGACAGCCTGACCTCAAATCAAACCCCCTAATTTCCACAGGATTAAGAGCATCTCCTCTCCTATTAACATCTCACTTATTAGGGGTTGTGTGCTTTAAGGATGGGTTCAGTCTTCCATTATCTCTCGTACACAGTAAACACTGTCCCAACCATTACTGCCAGAATTATACTGAAATTTTCTTTTCCAAAGACACTTTCAGGTTTTTTTGGCCAATGAGCAAATAGTAGAGAGTTCTGGACTTCAGTGAGGCTTGAGCCAGTGAGAGCCAAAAGGGGGAAAAAGTTGTAATGAAAGGAATAAGATGGTTGGTTTAAAAGGTGACAGGGACCTGCTCACGAGGCTGGAGGGATGCAAAATGAAACAAATGAAGATTAATGAGTTTGGATGTGATCTGATTTTTAATTTGATCCAGTAAAGCGATGCAAGACAGGCTGGTGTACCTGAGCCATGAATACCACACACAGTTCATAGGCAGGATTGGCAAAATATCTTCTGGGCTGTTCGGCTGGACAGAATTCCCAACACACTGTGCTGGATATATTTTGTATTTGTATATATATTACATATTTTATTATATTGATACATTGATTTTAGAAAAGATTTTATGCCTCCTGTCTAGAAAGAAGCAGATATTCCTGGCAGGAATATTTGGAGCCAGTCAGATCTTTGGTTTACGTATTGATGCGCCACTTATAGCTGTGAAACCATTTCCAGTGAGACTTTTAAAAAATGGGGCAGTCATTATGTCTTCAATGGATTGGCAGTACTGAATGTGTGACAAGTGTGGGAGTCCTCTGTTTGTGTGTGGGAAAGCTGTTTTGGTTTGGTGATATTTTAAGGGAACAACTTGCCCTTCTGGTGCACGTGTATGGGGGGTTTCTCTGGGCTCGCAAACATCTTCTGGAGGCCCTGGAGAGAAAGAAGCTGCTGGAATCTGTTTTCCTCTCCTGATATTGTTCAGGAGGGTGGTTGTGAAGCACACAATCAGGATGCCTCCTCCAGGATCTGCTCATGGGGCAGAACTCAGCAGAAGAGGGGTTTGATGCTCCCTGCTCACTGTTCTAGGCCTGCCTGGGGCAAAGGTGTGCGGCACAACCTGGGGCTGCCTTGAACCCTGCGATGTGAATCTTTTGACAAAGCTGATCCATGTACAAAAATACTCAATGACTCAATCTCCTGACTTCTTTTCATCCCCACATGCTAAAATACTCCCACTCCTTCACACATTTACATCCAACTCAGAGACTCCTAAAAGACAATAATGCTACTGAACCATAAATAATTAATTTGCAGACACTAGAACATCTTTCTAACAATAGGCATGAAATTGGTCTCTTTTTTTCCCCTTTGTTTCAGGACAAATGGTAGGGTTTATGGTTTGTGTAGCTTTGCTATTTATTGTTACTTTAACATTTTATATAGTAAATATAGATGTTATTAAGACATGTGAAAAATCACTGTGAGTCTTTTTGCTGCACCAGTCCAGTGTGGAACTGGGTGTTCCACGTTTCTATTCCCTGCTCTGCTCTGACAGTGCTCTGTGCTGCAGTACAGAGATCCATCTTCTCTCCATGACTGTTTTATCCAGATGCAAATTGAGGCAACTCATTAGATCAGAAGAGAGCTGAACATAAGCTGAATTCTGAAAAAAAGGTACTAATGAAGTGCAAAATAGAAAAGCCTTAATTCAGCCTTAATTGAAGATCGTTAAGAGCCATTTCTTCAAAAAACCTGATTCATTGCAAGACTGGGGGATTTTTATTTGAAGTATAGGAATGAATCCTTAAAGAAGGAACCTGAACAATGGGAAGGAGAAGCAGTTCTGCTTCTCAGCAGTGTGCCCTTTTCACTTACATGCTGGGAAAGACTTCAGAAAAAACATGCCATTTTCTGTTTGATAAGTACCACTAGGTTTTCTTTTTATTTTTTTCTCTCTGTAGTGCTCTCAACTTTCAGTCGCACAGACAGGGGAGGGTGTGAGTGTCAGTGCCACACACAGGGCCAGGTGTGGGGGTGCCCTGTGTCCCTGCTCCATCTCCTGGTCCTGCCTGCCCCCAGCGAACCTCTGCATTCCCTTCGGGGTTTTCCTTCCCATTGCATCGGGAGGATCCAGAAAAGTGCTGTTCTGGCACAGGAAGGAAGAGATTTCTGGTGCTTTCCTTTCCCTGTGTCACCAACCCCAAAAAGATGACAACAGACCCTGAAATATCGGGGCTGGTCGCAGATCACCCAAGCTCAGTCCAGCTGAGCTGGAACTGCAGCAGGCAGCTGTGAGGTGCTCAGGGTAGCTTTGGGTGAGAAATCCTGCAACCAAATAAACAGCTGCATTGAAAAAGCAATCCAAGGATGCTTATTAAAATTTTAACAGCAGGGAACATACTCCTGCTTCATGTAAAAGCAAAGTAAATGTCTGTTGCAGGAAGTGTACTTTTATTTTGGTGCTTCTTCATTATCTCTAACAGGTGTGATCTTTGATATTTTTCCCATTTCTGCTCTTCTAATTTCTTCAAATAAGATTATTTACTGCTACAACTCCCAAAGAAGAAGTTGGGAGTTTAGTGTGATTTTAAGTGTTTGTGATTAGTGTTAAGATAAATTCTTTTATTAGCTATTTGAACCAATTTTTTTTTCAAAAGCCCCTATGAACCTTGTAAAATTAAAATAGTTCAAGCTTTCCATAATTACTATCTCAGTAAACCTGAGAAATATTTATCTTCTTATGAATTGGAATGAAGGCAGATATTGAAAAGATTGAGTGTCTGGGAGAGGGTTGGGCTGAGTTTGGATCTGATGTTGCAGTGGATTCCAGTGTTGTTTCTGGCACAGCACTTGCCTTAATGCCTGATACCTGCTGAATATTGATTTTGTCTAAAGGCATCTGTGACTGAAAGTCAAGGGTCCAGCTTTAAGAACTAAAATGCTACATGAGGGATTAGCTTGTTCTCAATTCCACACCTTCTCTCCATTAATATTTTATTAACATGGACAATGAACTCTACAGAATTATGCCTTTAAATTAAAATTTTCTTGCACTATAGCAATTTGCTTTCAAATGAATCTATTTTGCTGAACCTTTTCCAGAGTAAATTAATTGACATTTTCTGAACTCCAAAGCACAGGGACTTTAATTAATGCTTTTTCCCATTTCTTTTTACTTACCTTGCTTTTGCTTTTGCATGAGAGGCAGACTGGAATTACCCCAAAGAGCTGTGTTGGTGTTGATGCATTTTGGAATACATGGAATGAGTGTTTTCATTTGGACACTGTTTCGTCTTTAATCTTGATTACAGAAGATTGATAAAAGAGATCTGACCTCAGAATCTCCTTGCATTTATTTATAAAAGAGGATGCACTAGAATGTATATTGCATTAGTTTTCATTATTCAATCTAGAGTCTCAGTAGTAATTTTCACTTCTCATCTCTAGGTCTGAAAAAAAAAATGTTGAACACGGTAATAGTTTTAATTTTACTTAAACAGATCAGGCAGAAAGTCAGAGGAAAATCAGGTCACCGGCTCTGCTCTGTCATCATGGGAAATAAATGGGAGACTTGGCAGAAAATGTGAGTCTGCATTTATTCCTGGGACAGAGCCAGTCGCTCACAGTTGGATTGAAGCTGTTGAGCTTAGTCCTTGCAGCAGCTGGATTTCAGAAGAAAGGCCCCAACCTCGCTCCCAGGGGCTTCCAATGCCAGAGCCCTGTGCTGGCAGCAGCTCCCCAGGAAAGGGCAGGATCCCTGCAGGGGCTCAGCAGACCCTTGGAGGGAGCTTCTCCCAACACTCGTGGCTTTTAAGGCCACTTCCTGCACTGTCTGAGATGCTGCCAAACCCACAGGAACGGAACAGGTCCTGAGACCCAGAGACAAAGTACCACACAGGTGAGAGGCCTCCTGCTGGGAAGATGTGGGTTTGGGGGATTTGGAAGGTAAAAAATCTGTTAGGTTCTTGCTGCTGCGTCTAGAGCAAATCTGCAGGGTTAGTGACTTAATCTGTAGAAGCAGTGGGACCTTGCTGGCCAAGGATTCCAGTTTCCAGGTGAAATTTCATCCTATGTCCAGCACAAGGTTTACATGTTGTAGGAGCTCAGATTTGAGATGGTCTTGAGAAAGGAACATACCTTGTGCTGATTCCAACATATATACGTTGCCTATAAACTAATATGGGAATGACAACTTTCCCATTTGCAGGTAAGTCCACAGTTGCTAAGAATCCTTCTGACTTTTTGGTTGTAATACCTGACCTTTTATATCAGACACTACAGGAAACCTTGTCCTTTGACTTGAACTGTTCATTTGATAGCTGCTTGATGTGTCTTCCTTCCTGTAAAGGTGATTCCAAAGGGAGCAAAGTCTGACTCACTGTTATCACGTCCTTCCTCTTTTCAGTGGAAAGATGTATGAGCTCCATGCAAGCGGGCACCCAGATGATCAAACTCCGTGGTGGCTCCAAGGGGCTGGTCCGCTTCTATTACTTGGATGACCACAGGTCGTGCATTCGCTGGAGACCCTCTCGGAAGAATGAGAAAGCCAAAAGTGAGTGTCAGCCACAGAACCTCCCCTCTGACCCCGCCTGGGGCCTTGCCTTCTTGTAAACAAAGGAGAATGAAGGATCTGGCTTAATGACAGGTGTTGTACCTGAATTTTACAGGGCAGTAAATGATTTTATGGTGGAGAATTTATGAAGTTGCTGCTGTTGGCTGTGCAGGTTGCAGGGGTGTAGTGTGCTGTAAAGGAGTTGGAGCCAACACCTGTGTGAACTGGGGCCCTGCAGTGCGAGGTTTGGGCTCTCTCTCTCTGGGATTTCTCTGTGGGATGAATGCATCTGCCCAGCCCAGGGCAAGCACGCAGCCATTAATGAACTTCATGCTTTTGTCATTGCAGTTTCCATCGACTCCATCCAGGAGGTCTGCGAGGGGAAGCAGTCGGAGATCTTCCAGCGCTATGCCGACGGCAGCTTTGATCCCAACTGCTGCTTCAGCATCTACTACGGGGACCACATGGAATCTCTGGACCTGGTGTCCTCCAGTGCCGAGGAAGCACGCACCTGGATCACGGGGCTGAAGTACCTGATGGCAGGCATCAGTGACGAGGACAGCCTCTCCAAACGCCAAAGAACCAGAGACCAATATCCTTCCTGTGCTGCCTGGGAGTGTTTCCCAGCAGTGGAGAGCTGTGGATAACCTCGGGATTCCTTACAGTATTTGCTTTGCTCCAAGTAAGCACTAGGCTCAAAGCTTCAAAGCAGTTCCCATTGTAGTTCCTGTTTCCAGAGACAGAGGAGTCCTTGAAGAAGATTGTTCTGGGCAAGATCTGGAGATGAATGACTGGAGTGGACTGAATAACATGCAGGTATATTCTTTCATCTCTTACTCCCAGTGTAAAACCATCCATTTAATTTGGCGATGTAACACGGAGATTCACTCAGAAGTTTTTCTTTTGTGCTGTCAAATGGGCACAGAGCACGTGTGGCATGTTGAGCGCAGCAAGTCTAGAAGCTGTTACTGAACTAACATGAGTAGAGTTAGATATTATCTAGAACTTTCTTTCATTCTCAGTCTCATTTACAGTGTTTCCTAACATGAAAAAATCCTATGTCCATGATGTTCAGTAATATCCTTCAATATTCCCTGCTGTTCCTTAACTCCTGTTCAATGTGGTTGAAGCAGACATTTGATGAGGCAGATAAAAATGGGGATGGCAGTCTGAGTATTAGTGAAGTGCTCCAGCTCATGCACAAACTGAATGTGAACCTACCCCGACAGAAAGTCAAGCAAATGTTTAAGGTAAGAAAAGGTAATTTTATTTTCCTGAAAAAGCAAGGATTTAACATGAAACCCAGTAGGAGAGATTGCAAATACTTCAGCAGCTGGTTTGTTTCCACTCTGCTGAGAGATACTACACAGGCCATTTGGTAAATTGAAAAGAGCCCCAGAAACACGTCACAGATAAATTGTTATGCACAGAAAAAGGCAATACACCAGGTACCTTCTGGTGTTACATAACATGAAAACACACAGTACCAAGATTGCCCTTTTGCTATACTTTTTGGATCAGAAACTCAGTCACATTTCCTCCTCTGATTATGTTCTCTATAATAAATATTATCTAGTAAAGTATCCAATATCCTATGATAGCTGGTACTAATGAAATATCCAGCATGCAAACTTCAGTATCTGTCAGAGTTTTGCACTGCTAAGAGCTGTTTGTTTGACATTGCATTCTGCTGACCTTGGCCCAGTTTTGTGAGCGACAGTGGAGATGTGTAGCTTTTGTTATCACAGAGTCCCTGCAGGGACCAGGAAGCCTTTATGTGAAATCCCTGATGATATTTTCTTTACGTGCAAAATTAGTATTCTTCCAGATCTTATTAGTTTATGGCCATGGATTTAACAGATATCCTCTAAAATCCTGTGGATATAAAATTAATTTCAAGATGACTTGGGTTCCAGTGATCTTCTGGAGAAGATATGGGTGGGTAATTCTGCCAGACACATGCATGTTGTTGCAGGCTATGCTGTCTTTTCTTCGTAGATAGAAGAAATCCTTCAGGAGGGTTCTCTGTGGAACAATTAAAACCTTTAAAGTTGTGTCTTGGCTCCTGCACTGATGAATCCATTGGAGAGTTTCACAGGGGAAAGCTGTGCGGAGCATTCCTGTGACAAGGCTGATAGATCAGTCTGTTCTAGCAGCCACGTCAGGCAGCTTCAACTTGCATTTAATTCCAGTGTTTTACTCTCAGGCAGGGGTTTGTTTATTTAAACCTGCTGCAGGCAGTTGTGTTCCTGACTGTCTCATTGCTGTGTGCTGCAGGAGGCTGACACAGATGACAACCAGGGCACGCTGGACTTCGAGGAGTTCTGTGCCTTCTACAAGATGATGTCGACACGGCGCGATCTGTACCTGCTGATGCTCACCTACAGCAACCACAAGGACTACCTGGACACAGATGACCTGAAACGCTTCCTGGAGACTGAACAGAAGGTAGGCCTAAGCCAGGAGCAGAATTCCAGTCTTTCTGCCTTCCTGCTTGGCTTTGGGGATGAATTCCCTTTTAAAAGGAGTGGGGATTTTGATGCTGTGCATGTGAAAAACAGACAGATGTCTCTTGATTTTCATCTCACAGGCTGGCAGGACTATTTCTTGAATCTTCTTCCTCTCGCTACCTTTTTTTTTCTGTAGGCTCTTTTTTTGTGCCCCTACATACAATCTCTAGAATTGCTTTCTTTTTTCATGTGCTCTCTTAGAAAAATTCCATCAGCATCTGTCTGCTCCCAGTATTCAGTACCAGGGAGCAAAGCTGGTGTTCCTGACTCTGCTTGTGAGCTTGTGCCCAGCCCATGATGAAACACTGAATTACTTTGACCCACTATCTCAGTCTGTAAACTGGAAGATTATCTTTCAAAGGGCACTTGAGAGGATGATTAATGTATAGAAGATTTTTTGAAACACATTGTAGTACCTAAGAAATTGTCTCTGAGTGCTTTAACTCCAGTGCTGCAGGAACAAATGCATTGACTTATCTTTGCCCTTTTCCTCTCATGGTCTCTTCTGAAGCTTCATGCCTGTAAGTCATAAACGTCCATGAGTTTCAATCATTGTCCATGAAATGAATGAATAAAAAAGCCACCTCTCTGGCAGTTATCTTCTTAGATAAGTGGGGTGTGTTTCCATTTCACTGCTCACTTGATCCTCCAGATGGTGAGAGGAAAATGAACACTCACCACAGGACACAAATCAGCTCAGCTAATTACTGACATGGCCAAATCCTGCCCGTGGGGCTTCTCTCCCTTGCCCCTCTTTCTCATACAGCATGGACAGGGAAAACATCTTCACTCTGTTCCAGGAAAACCTGGTGTTCCAGAGCTTTATCTTTTGAACCCAGCAAACGTATCATATATGTTCAAACTCAGAGTTAGAGGGTTTTTTCTTCCTCTTCATTTACTTTTATTTATTAGGTTTTATATTACCCTCAGAAAAGGCATTGATCTTGCAGCAGATGTGCTGGTGGTTTCATTGTCCCCCAGGCAAAGATTCCTTGTTGCCAAATTGATGGTCACTTTATTGCACTCTGATGACAAGGGCTGTGTTTTCATGCCATGTACAGCATCTGATAGAAAGGGTTTGCTGGATCACTCAGGACAGGAATATTAAATAATATCAGGGGTAATAGTTAGAGAATACACCAACAGTAAATAGCAGGACTATTAATTGATAGTGTTAAAACTGAGTTACTAAAACATTGCATTATGTAAAAAAGGTTACAGTTCAACATAAATGGCGCTGGTTTCATAAATGACAATATTTACAGACATATATTTCCCTTTGTACTCTTTTCTTTTTCATTTGAGAAGCAAAGAAACCTCGAAGTTAGCAAATTTCCTGAGAACATAATGTCCTGATTCTCTGTTTCCCTGCTACTAACAGATTTTTCTGTCTGCTGCATAAAGATGAGCCATTTTCTTGTTTTATTTTAAAGTAAAAAACCCTTTGATAATGCAAACTAATCCTTTAATCCTACAAGAGAAGAAATCCCATTGGTTTGTGACAAAGCTCGTTCTGTTTGGATGCTCTGTGGCGCCTAACAACAGATCTGACCTACAAAGCAGAACTCTGTCATCAGACAGCTGCCAATAGCACAGAAACTTTTCACAGAGAGCTCCCCTTCTGATCTGACCTGACACTGATTGACAGCAGTGCAAATCCCACTGGGGAACTGGAACCTGAGTCCCAGTATGGATAATCTGCCCAGTTGTTGGACTGGATACAGAGGAAAGAGCTAAGAGGAGCTGTGGTTAATAGTTAACACTGCATTTTTTGCTGCTTTTACAGATGACAAATGTGACTAAAGAACATTGCCTGGAAATCATCAGCAAGTTTGAGCCATGCCCGGAGAACAAGAAGGAGGGAGCCCTGGGAATTGATGGTAAGCTGGCTGGTGCAGCTTTTGTAGGGAAAAGGGAACTGTCTCAATGCTCTGGAGAGAATATTGCTACTGCTTGCAGAATATGTAGTTGTAGAATTTTGTCATGTTGTATAGAGTGTGTTTCCAGTCTTCTTGCTTTTTTTAATATCTACCATTTGCTGAGGAACCTAAAGGGAAATCTGATCTCTTTGGAGGAGCTTTTAAAGGTACATATTGTGCTGAAGCAGCATTCTAAGTCAGCTGGAACTGGAGGTGTCTTTCTGCTTTTGGAAAATACAGTAGAATTTAGTTGCATCATTCCTGCAGGTATTTTTGGAAATCCTTTAAGTCTTAATAAGAGGAGTGATGTGATCCAGAGTAAATGTCTGGGTGGGATGATAGATGAAATTGGTCCTGCCTTCCTGACCTTTGCTGCTAAAGCCTTCTCTCTAAATATATCAATGCTGTACCACCAGGCTGGTAGCTGTTATTCTGGGGACTCACTCTAAGTCCTTTCCCCTAAATAGTAAATCTTCAGCCAGATCTTATTGGCTCCAAGAAGACAGTACATTCCTCAGGAACTAGCTTCTGTGCAAAAGTTCTTGGACCTTTAGAAAATCAGTCTTGTCCATTTCTGTGGGTGTGTTGTCATCCTGAAAAGTGACAGAACAGAAGTTGTTTGGTTTCCTGCAGGAAGAAGTGGGTAGTTTCTGGTACAGTGTGTAAGGTGGTTGCTTAGCATGGGTCAAGGTCTGTTCTACTTCCAGACTAAATTTTCAATTTATTTTAAAGCTTATGCTAATGCCAGTGAGGGAGAAGATGACATTCTTTTTATTTTCTGGTCTTTACAGGCAGTTGCAGTCACATAAATAATGAATAAGCAAGTTCATTATCTTGCTTTCCTCATACCTACAAAAGTAAGAGTAGTTTTTTCAAACTATTGTAGGTTTCCATAGAGAGAAACAATAAAAAAAACCAAAAACTAACCAAACAAAAAAAAAAAACCAACCCAAAAAAACCCCAAAACAAGCAAACAAACAAACAAACAAAAACCTCTTTACAATTGCTTTGTCTCAGAATGGATGATAAAACATTAGAGAGTTTATGGGTTAGGATAAGAGAGTCCAGCATGGTGACATTCTGCTGGTGTCTGCTACAGATCTCCTGATCAGGGGCAAGCAGAGGCTTGGAGACAATTGGAAAAAGCTTGGTGATCTTCACCCCTCCAGTAACTTGCTGGAAGTGCAGCAGAGCAGAAAAGACCTAATCTAGAGCTTAATTAATGCAGGAGATTTCTGGTAACGTCCCAACAGAGGTGACTGAGGAGCTGACAGGGACACACTGCTGGGCTGGTGCTGACAAAGGAGAAAGAGCTGCTTAAAAATCATAAATCTATATCGGCATGTTCATCATGTATGTCCATGTGCACACACACACACACACACAGGAGTTATTCCTCTCTTGTCTTTGTGTGGAGTTGAGACTTTCAATCTCTCCTGTCTCCCAGAAAACAAGTCCGGTGTTGCCTTGGGGACTGAAATGCAACAGCCATGGAAGCTGAGGCTGCCTGTTTATTCCTCAAGTTGGTACAGCCCAGTCAGGAGCATCCTGCCCACACTTGGCTGCACTTCAATAGTAGTGAAATAATAGTACAGTGTTCTTTGTCCTTTCATATTCATTCATGTGCCTGTATTGCCCTGTGTCCTCAGCTGTGCTGGCTTTTGTCATGGAGCACCTTGGGCTGGCCTGTGACAATTGGCTCATTCGCAGTCTTGCAAAGGAACCCTTTACCTTTGCTGATTAGAGTGACACCGAGCCAGTGCACCTTTCCTGAGTGGGTGAGCACTGGAGTCCTGTGGGACACACTGCTGACAGGACCTTCCTTACTCCTGTTTCTCCCTCCTGGGGCTGATAGATCCACTTGGTGTGAACTCATTACAACAATCCTGACATCATATTTTAACCAAAGCTTAAAGCAAACAATGGTGTTGTTGCAGCAGCTCCCTCCCAGTGCTGGGGGGAATTAATCTTGCAGCAGTTGATTGGTTTGCAGGAAGAACTGATTAACCTGCCACGAGTGGTTGGCTGTGTGTTTGCTGACACACTCTGTGCTCTATCCATTTTCCACGGTGGCTGCTCTGCCTTGGTTCTTCTTTTGTTTTCACCCTGGCTCTATCACTGCTTTGCTCATTGATCATGTTATGGGCTCCAAGAGACTCCAATATTCAGCTGGGCTGAGTCAAATTCCCTGGCACTGTGTCCCAGTGTATTGTTCAAAAAGTTCTGGCTGCTATTTGTATTCATCAGCTCTTTTCCTTTAATAAAACATTCATCAACACAAAATGTATACCCTAGAAGGACCATCATGAAGGTGACATTTTATCTTGTCACAGTCAAAGTGCGTTAAGACCTTCAGAAGTTTGGCAGGATTTTTACACGGGCACTGTTTTATTTATAGAATGAGTGAAATGTCAGGCGAACTAGAAGTCTCGAGGCAGAAACCTACTGAATAAGGGCATCATTGCTGTCAGCAAAGCCAGGGTGTGAATGGGAATCTCAGTCTTTCTTTGGTGGTGAATGAAAACCGTTTGGGGGTTATTTGAAGTGGAAGTTACAGTGTTTCATGTCAGTCTGAATTGTGAAAGTGTCTGTGATATGTGCACAGATGTCTGCTGGAGATCTGAGTGCAGCAATTTCACACAAAGATAAAATAACTTGCTAAAACTTTGCTTCTGAACAAGAGTGGTGATTGCAATACACAGAGGGTCCAGGTGATGGTGTCTGCAGGATTTACAATCATCCCACTGCTCTGGAAAATAAATTCTTCTGGTAGCATCACTGAAAGCCCCACAGGTAATTGATATTTCAGTGTCAAGTCTGGAATGAACTTCAGTCTCTGAAGTGACATTAGTGCAGTAGTGCAGAGCTGCCCCCTCCACAGGCATGTTTGTGGTGTCATATCCAGATTGGAGAGTGTAGCTTGGACAAGCCAATGTGTGCTGCCATTCTTCTGGATTTTTTGGGGAAAATGCTGAAAGAGAAGAGAGTATCTCCTGTTGGGCCATCAAAAACTGTCTCTAGGCAGTCCAATCCATAGATCTTCCAAGATTTTGCTGAGGAGCAACACCAGGGTATGACTGCAGATCTCTGAAGGCTTTTATATGCCATGTGACCTAATGTCCCAGCAGAATCTTTTGACACAAATTATAAGCCTAAAAGGTTTAGATTAAACAGACATATTTTTCTCAGGAAAGACAGAGTGGGAAAATGTACAAAGCAACTAGAAAAGCAATAATTGCACTTGGTCATGATGACATTTGGGGTGCAGTGGTGCTATTTCTTTATCTTAAATGTGTTGGTGAACGCAGGGATGCATTTTAGACTGCTTTTAGGAAGGTTACAGCAACACAAAGGACGAAACTGCATTATTAATAGTGTTGTTTGTTTACAGGTTTCACCAATTACATGCGGAGCCCATCAGGGGACATATTCAACCCAGAACATTACCAAGTGAACCAGGACATGAGCTACCCTCTGAGTCACTATTTCATTACCTCTTCACACAACACCTACCTCATGGGAGATCAGCTGATGTCCCAGTCCAGGGTGGACATGTATGCATGGGTGCTACAGTCTGGCTGTCGCTGCGTGGAAGGTAAAGAGAAAAAAGGAGCTGTCAGTGGGCTCTGTAACCTTGTTTCTCCTCTCTAAAGAAAGATTTGTGACTTCTGCAGAAGACATGGTAATTGGGGAGAGGTGAAAGCCTAGGAAAATGTTTCCTTTCATAAAGAACAACAAAATAATGTTGTGATAGAATGGACAAATTGTCTTGAGCATGGAAATAAGATGGACATTTGAGGAGTGGTATTGTTGGTACTGAGGAAATAAATGGTAAAACTCTTGTTGTAGAGAGGATGCTGACATTGGGCAGGATGCACTGATGTTTGTCCTGCCTAGCCAAGCGTGTGACAACCAGACTGGCAAATATGGCAAAGTTCTTGCCACGCCTAGGAGGAAAGTGGATATTTCTGCTAAGGGACATATGCTGTGAAACAGTGACAGTCTCTGCAGTGACCAGGAAGCCTTTTTGTGGAATCCCCTCTGATGCTTGTGCTGCCTTTCTGAGACATTTCCTGTTTCATAATCTTCAATATTCTGACCATCAAAGTGTTTTCACAGTTTTTCAGAAGGCAAATATTATGGTTATGGTTTGCTCAGGTTGGATTGTGGATGCCTCAGAGGAGTAAAACATTTCATGAAAAGATGATTATAGACAAGTATAAAATCAGGCAAAGTCCAGGGTGGGCTAGAGATGAGCAGGTCTTGGCTTGGCCTGTGGTGTGAGCAGCTTGGCCTGGAGTCTCTGCTTTCCTTTGCAGGTTTGGCAGTAGCACCATGAAAGCAATGCTCTGCTGTGTCATCTCCCTCCCTGCCATAACCCTCCTCAGCACTTGTTCAAAGACCTTTCTTTGCCTGGGGCTTTCTCAAACAGTGGGAACAGTCACCTGGTCCCAGCACAAGGTCAAGGCCAGGAAGTTCCTTCCCAGGAAGGATGTTCAGCGCAGTGAGGAGGAGATACAGATGCAGGATGGGAATGAACCTGTGCCCTGCTTTGGGGACACAGCTGGCTGGGCTGCTGAAGGGAATTTCAGGCTCTCATGTTCCTCTCCAGAGGGTGGCCCAGATGTTTCTGGTCTGATGGGTGTCATTGTTTCTGTCCTACAGTTGACTGCTGGGACGGGCCGGACGGTGAACCAATTGTCCACCATGGATACACCTTGACTTCCAAAATCCTCTTCAAAGATGTGATTGAAACTATCAACAAATATGCCTTTATCAAGAATGAGTAAGTATCCAGCCTGCCAGCCTTTGAGTCTCAGGGCTGTGATTGGGTGTGTTCCTTGGCATCCGTGTACAGGCAGGGAGGGAAGATCTGACCTGTTCCTGCAGGGAACAGAATTCCAGACAGAATTTGGAGTTCTTTCCTGGGGGGAAATCCTTCAGAAAGAAATAGCAAGGCAAAGCTGAGCAGGGACATTCTGCACAGGGCTGGGGGGCTGGCTCTATGCAGCCTGTACAACACCTGAGGGGCAACAGGTTTTGCCAGGGAGTGTTTTAGCGAGGGGCTGACCGTTGAACTATGTCACTCTCTGGATGTGGACTCTGGTGCTGCCAGGGCTACACCTGGGTGCCCCAGGGATAGGAAACAAGTCAGGGAATAAAGAGTCCAAAGAGACAGTAGCCCAATTGTGGACAAAGCAGACTGTTCAGGAGAAAGAGGTTATTTTCCCCACAGGTACATAGTCATGAAATCAGATATTATACATGGGAAATTTCATATACCTTGGCAGTTACTGTTCTCCTCCTCCACACGCAGCCAAAATATGTGTGCCAGCCTGTTGTTTTTTTTTTTTTTTAAGAAATCACTTTATCTCTGTGAAAATTTTCCAGTAGCTCCCCCAAAGCAGCCCATCTGCCTTTATGAATAGAGCTAAACTTGCACTACATTTTCAGACAAGGAAAACTTCTTGTGAGCCTGAGATTTTTTTCAGTTTGCCTGAAGACATGATAAATAAATCAAAGGCAAGCTGGCCAGCAGAATATAAGGCAATGCTTCTGAAATTGTTCAGTTTTTAAAACCTTTGCAAAAAAGTTAACTGGGACCACATCATCAACTGGAAAAGTTTTGTCCTGCTGGCATTGTCTGGCTGAAACCCCTATTTTTCCTGATGAGAAACTAATGAGGGCCAGATGTCAGGATAGAAATAATTGATTTTTAATTAAGAATCCCTGATAATTCAGTCCTGCAGAACTCTATTATAGATTGGCTTTTGTGCTTGTCTTAAAAATACATCATCTCTAAACAGAAATCCATCTTCAGTGTGGTTTTACATGGCACTGACCACACTGGAGTAGATGTTTCACAAATCTTATCTTCAACCAACCAGGCATTGTTGTTCCTTGGCCTCAGCCTGGAGAAATAACAATAAATGACAAAAATAAAACTAAATTTAGAAATAACATTTACTGTCTTTGTAGGAGAGACTTTGTCTACAGGCTTATCTGTATGACACTGCTCTGCTGATAGCTGGCAAAGTCTTCATGCTATAAAAGCTAAATTTGCAGCTGATACTTGCTTGTCTCTGCAGGTACCCTGTGATCCTGTCAATTGAGAACCACTGCAGCATCGTGCAGCAGAAGAAGATGGCTCAGTACCTTACAGAAATCCTGGGAGACAAACTGGATCTGTCTTCTGTGCACAGCGATGACTCCACAAAGCTCCCTTCACCAGCAAGTCTTAAAGGGAAGATCCTGGTTAAGGTGAGCACCTGCTTCATGTATTCTCTCCCTCTTTTTTTTGTGATGATGATGATGATGATGATGATAATTATGATTTCTGCCTGGTTGTCACTGCACTCTAACTTAAATAATTTCACCAAAAGTGGTCCTTAGGAAACTGCTACTTAAGGTTCTGAATAAATGTCTTCTCAATCAATCAGAACCTGGAAAAAACATGCTTTGAACACTTTGGTTTTTTTTTTTTCAAATGTGTGACAGCAAGAGCTGCATGCTACCCTACATAATAAATTTATCTTCTAGGGAAAGAAACTTCCAGCCAACATCAGTGATGATGCAGAGGAAGGAGAAGTTTCTGATGAGGACAGTGCTGATGAGATTGATGATGACTGCAAACTAATGAACGGAGATGTGAGTGAAGTGCCCATTTGAATGTAAATGTTTGTCAACATCCCAGTGAGAAGAAACCTTGTATGAGCTCTCTGGATTGTGGATGTGGTGTAATCTTTGGGATTCATCACAGGGGGTTTAGCTTCTAAACCTTCATGGGGGCAGATTGACAAAACTGCACACAAAGCAGCACCAGTTCTAGGGGTTATGTTTCAAGTTTAGAATTTCAAAGATTAATATCTCATGAGTCTTCATTGCATCACCATGTGCTTCCCCTCAAATGCAAAAAAGAAATTAAAATATTCTACTTACGCCAAATTGTGTTTATTGTTACAGAGCAGCCCTTTGCTTTGCTGAATGCTGGGCTTGGTTGATTTTTACTGTAAGGAAAATCTCTGCTTGCTTCAATCTGAAAATCCCTTTTTTCTTCATCCTTTTTAAAGTTCCATTTTTTGTCACTTTAATCTTCTGGCAAGTTCCATTGCACCTTCCAGAAACAATACAAAATACACAGCAAAGCCATTTAATGACATAAACCAGATTGCCTTGAAGAGAGTTTGCATTCTCGGTCCTCTCTCCCTCAGGCTATTTCCTCATTTTGTATTATGGATTTGATCTTTTTCATCTAAGAGAGAAACTTCTTTTCCGAATAAGACTACCAAAGAAGAAAATTAATTTCTTTGCTTTTTTGAAGTTCTTACATGTTAGCATACCACTTTTCAATATTTTACAGCATCATCTTTGTTACTAACAGTGCACTTTGCTGAAGTTTACTGATGCTTTAAATCTGAGATTTGCTATACCTGGTTAGCTTTCCAAAATGAATTTTTGAAGAGTTTAGAAAATCAGAGCTTATTTCATTACAAATGTTACTGGGAATTCTTGAGGCCTACTGAGAAAACACAATCTGTCACCCCTTAAAAGACCCGAATGGAAAAGAAAACTCTTGATTTTTAGTTTTAGTTTTATTTCCCGACTTACCCACATGGGCCATGGTGCACACAGAGGAGGGAACAGGAGTTCTCTTACGTTTTGCCTTTGATCTGCTGAAAACAGGATTCTAAATCTCCTCCCATCCATTCCATCCAGTAGATCTTGCACCTATTGTAGTTGCAGGGTCAACCTAGACATGGCATGGGACTCACATGAGATTTTTTTCATCACTGCCTTGTTTAATGATTTAATGTTTTGTTTGTAGGCATCTGCTAATAGGAAAAGAGTGGAGAATATAGCAAAGAAAAAACTTGATTCACTGATAAAAGAATCCAAAATCCGTGACTGTGAAGATCCAAACAATTTTACAGTTTCCACTCTACCATCATCAGGAAAGGCTGGGCTGAAATCTGATAGTAAGAAGGTGAATTTATGTTTTATTGTAATTGAGTTTTATTAGTTTACTGAATATATCTTATATTATTGACTTCAGCTTCAGAGCTGAATTCATGCAGTTAATGATGATGCCAGGTGAACATCACTGTCAGATACACAAACTATTTATCTTGCTCACACAGCAATTGGAGCATGAAATGTACTCTGAAATGACTTTTCCACAGAAAGAATGTGATTTTCCATTATAAAAACTGCTTACGAAAGTTGGGCTCTTTTGTTCCTCAGTTCTCTATGTTTTATGCATTTTCATTGTATTTTAATTTTATATTAACTCTAATGTATAAAAATGTAATCAGCCCACAGACTACACTTCGTGAAGTGGAGGCATTTTCATTTTAGACTTTGTAATAAGCCACAAAAAGCTTGGGAAGATTGCTCCACACAAATGAAAAACAGTGGAGATCTGCCAATCATAGGCAGGTGTAATAACCAGGGATTAAAATTAAACTAGGGATAAGAACTAAAAATCAGCTTCCCAAAATGTTCCATGGTGTGAGTTTTGGATGTACTTTAAACCCAGTGATTTACATGATGTATCAGAGAGTTCCTGTGAGAGCCACTACGAGGCCAAGGCTTGAAAACCCTTTAGCGGAGGCGTTGCCCAGAACAGCCAGTGTTAAAACCCCTGCTGTTTGTGCAGATATCCAGACACTGTCTGAGCACTTTGAGCTCCCATATTCTTCTCTCTTTGCTTGCTTCAGAGTAAACTCGAGGATGATGTGGAATCTGGGGAGGATTTCAGTGCCAGCAAAAGGCACAGCCGGTCACTCATGGGCAGCTTCTCCAAACGCAAGGTGAGCCCCTGGAAAGGTGAGGTCTGCACCAGATCTTGGATTCTTGGAGGGTTTTTTTTCTTTGCACACAGTGGAGAGGAGTTTCATAACTGCAACATCTGCAGCACCTTGCTTTGAGGCTGTTCACTGAACAGACAGGCTGGGGAGCTGCTTATCATTGTGCATAACAACACAGATTCAATTTACATGAAGGTCTGAAGGCGTCCAAGATCTAACTGAGAACCACTGAAACTAATTTACACCTTTTATCTGAGGATTTATGCTTCCTTTATAGCAAGGCTCAGACCTTGGGCTGAGTTTTCTCCACGTGCAAATTTTGCTGCAAAACCAGGTGTTATGAAAGCTGTCATTTTCCATTTTCTCTAAGTAACATGCTCATTGGCATAACAAAGCAGAATTGTAGCCAGCTGCTCAAACTTTGATCACACCGTTCTGATATTATGGTTTTATTTCCTTCTGGCACAGAAAAAAGGAAGCAAATTGAAAAAGGCATCAAGTCTGGAAGAGGGGGAAGACGATTCCGATTCTCAAGGGAATTTAGCCAGGAGCTCTGTACATTACAGCAGGTTTGTTAACAAGTGATTGGACAATTTTGTTGCTAAAATACGCCTACATAAATGCACCCACTAAATAGATTTGCTGCTGGTCTGGATGCCACTTTGGTGATGGCTGTAGGCATGTGACAGGCATCTGTTATATGGGGAGATGCAATGTCTGCATCCAAAAAAATGGCACAAAACCACCAGAATGATCTCCTGGTGCTGTTCAGACTAATTAGCAAAGCACAGTGGACCTTCTGTGCATTTTGAGCTCTTACTGTCTCATGTATTTCTTTACCCGGATTTATTTTTAAATATGAAAGATAACATTTCTCTCTTAATTAACAGGAAGTTAATCTGTTTTGTCTTTCCAGGGTAAACCGACAGAAGAAGACAATGAAGCTGTCCAGGGCCCTGTCTGACCTGGTGAAATACACGAAGTCTGTTGGCATCCATGACGTTGAAACTGAAAGTAGGTTGAACTAGAAGTCTGCTGGAAATATTTGCTACACAAAGAAATGGAAATGTTTGTTCTTACATATGCTTTATTAAAAGAAGTTTTCTTAATGAAGATTCAGGTCATCATCATTAGGGTTCATTTTCCCAACTGTAACTGCTCCAACAAGCCCAGTATCTGCTGTAATTTAAGGAAAGCATAGCTCCCTGTGAGTGGCATGTACTGAAATGATGCTTGATAGTTAAAAGGGACTAGTGCTATGTACTTTTGAAAGCTTTATCGAGATAATAAATAAATAAATAAGGAGATTACCTCTAATCTCCTCCTCTCTCCTCCGCAGTCTCTTCCAGCTGGCAGGTTTCATCTTTCAGTGAAACCAAAGCCCACCAGATCCTGCAGCAAAAGCCAGCCCAGTACCTGCGTTTCAACCAGCACCAGCTGTCCCGCATCTACCCCTCCTCCTATCGAGTGGACTCCAGCAACTACAACCCCCAGCCCTTCTGGAATGCTGGCTGCCAACTTGGTGAGCAGGAAGGAAACTTCTTTCATTTCGTTCTGTTTTGGGAGGGATGTTTTAATAGGAGGGCTGGAATCACCCCTTAGAACACTCTGAGTTCTCTGCTCATCCAACTTTGCTGACCATTGAGTCCTCCTTGTTACTGTCCCTTTTGTTACCTGTACGTGACCTTGAACATGTGTCTGACATGCAAGGAGCTGTCTGGTAAATGGAAAGAAATTAAATTTGCAACTGCAAGAGGGCTTCAGAGTTAGCCCTCCCTGAAGATGTAACATATGTTATATAAGAGAATTATTTTCCATAAGAGGTCTGATTTTTTGCATCTGAGAAATTGAATTTGAACCTGATTTATTATTATTTTTTTCTTTTAAATAGTTGCACTAAACTACCAGTCAGAGGGGAGAATGCTGCAACTGAACCGGGCCAAATTTAGTGCCAATGGGAACTGTGGCTATGTCCTCAAACCAAACTGCATGTGTCAAGGTAAGGAAAATGAGCAAAATCACTGGATCACTGATTGCATGATAAGATTGAGTGTGTGGGGCCTTGCTGTGGTCTGTTTTAAAATGCATTTCTGATGCTAGATGCAAACTAGCTGTGAGGTATCTATAATTAAAGTCATGTTGCACTTCTTTCACATTATGGGACTCTTCACTCTGACAGGTGTCTTTAATCCAAATTCTGAAGACCCACTGCCCGGTCAATTGAAGAAACAGTTGGTTTTAAGAATTATCAGTGGTCAACAACTTCCCAAACCACGTGATTCCATGCTGGGAGACAGAGGAGAGGTATGGGACAGTTGCTGGTTGTTCTTGTGTGTTGGAGAAGCTTTATTTCTGTACTGGCTGGGCTAAGGATGAGGGTTTCACACCCTGCAGTGACTTGTCAGGAGGCACAGGACATGAATAAATTAGATCATGAGCATCCTGCATCTTCAGGTGGTTTTCTTCACTTTTAACCATCACAGTTTGATGGTTTTCCTCCAATTGTCAAAACAATGCCTCCAGGAGAAACAAAAAAGGGAGAGAAATAAGTGTAATGATCCATTCCATATGGCTCAGGACCAAGAATTACTCAGACATTCATGTACAGTGCCCATACTGTAAGAGCCGTTTGCTTGGATTTCATCTTTGTCACTCCTTTTCAATATTTGTTGCTTTTTGTTTTTCAGATCATAGATCCATTTGTGGAAGTAGAAGTTATAGGCTTACCTGTTGATTGCTTCAAAGAGCAAACTAGAGTAGTTGATGATAATGGTAAGATTATCTGGGATTTATATTTTTTATGGCTGAAACATCCTCTTTCAGGCAAGTTTTTTCATAAGAATAGGAGTAGATAAGATTTGGTGCCTTTTATGACAAAGCATTGAAAATTTGATTTAAGCATTTTTAATGTTAATTAGACTTGAATCTTAAACTGTTTGACTGAGTTGGTGTAAATGTGCTGAAGATCTTGGTGTAAAACAAGACATTTGCCTTCTCATTGAGTGTGAGAGAAGGGTATATTTTGGGCTTGCTGTGGTCAAAAGGGAGGTTGACCAAACCCCTGCTGAAAGCAGGGCCAAATTTAGGTCAGGTCCAGCTCTGTTCCTTGCAAATCCTTGTGCTGTTGTGTCTGCTGCTGAAACACATGGAAGTGCTGGATTTTCCAAGAGCAATGATCAATCTGTTGGGAAAACTAGAATGACAGTGCAGTTTAGGCATTCCTTATGGGGGAAAATTTCTTGTTTCTTGTGAATGGGATACCTCAAGGCTGATTCCCTCCTTCCAAGGTTTTAACCCCATGTGGGAGGAGACGTTGGTGTTCACAGTCCACATGCCAGAGATTGCCCTGATCCGGTTCCTTGTGTGGGATCACGACCCCATTGGGAGGGATTTCATTGGGCAGAGGACAATAGCCTTCAGCAGTATGATGCCAGGTAAGAGAAAGGGGACGTCCCCAATTAGTGGGCTGGGATTTTTCCTGTAATACGTGAACTTGAATGTGTGTGAATGTAACTGCTGCAGAATTTTCTAGTTAGAACAAGAGACTGCAGTTTGGACCCTGAGTTATCTATTTTAGTTCACTACTGATTGATGTGGTGAAGACTGAACTAATGCACTCGAGACTTTTGGGACTAGATTTTGAGAAAATGTGTAAGATTGTTAAGCAGGATGGCAAAATACTGTGGGCTTGGCAGGCTGCTATACAGAATCTTTACTCCTTATCTCATACTGCTTTTTCCTCCTTTTCGTCACAGTTTCTGAAAAATTACTAGAGTTTTGCTTGGTCTTATGACTATTAGTAGTAGTTTAACTCAGAACAAGAAATTACTATTCTTATAATGGGATCCAGGTTATTAAATGTCATTTTCTGACAGTTTCCTATTTCTGTTTTCAGTTCAGTCTTCTTTCACATTAAAGGTTCTTTTGTGTATATTTTTCTTTTCTTTCAAAGTGAAGAAATAAGTTCCTGTTTAAGATTGAAAACACACATCCAGTCTCAGTAAACTGACCTTGAATGAAAGGTTTGCTGTCTTAATAATGGACTGTAAGTCCAGAGGAGAGAATGAGGCCAAGTTTAACTCACAGGCTGATGGCAGCAATAATGGACCCTGGATAAAACAGGACATGGCTGTTTTATAAAATTATAACAAAAAATGCGGTAGAAGTTTGTAAGTGATGTGGCTCAGGTACCTGAGTGTGGCAAGGTGGTGCTCAAGCCTGGGTACTCACGGTGAGAGGAGCTGGGAAAAACCTGCTTGATCTCTTTTCCTGCTCACAAAAGGAGAGTTTCCAGCTGCTCCCCCTGTGACCTGTTCCAGCTCTGTGCCAGCTCTGCTCCCTCTGTTTCAGGTTACAGACACGTGTACCTGGAGGGCATAGAAGAGGCTTCCATCTTTGTGCATGTGGCTATTAATGACATCTGTGGTAAGGTGAGTGTGTCTGTGGTGTGCAGCACACCTACAGGAGCTGCCAGGATCTTGTGTCACACCAGGGAACCCCAGTGGGTGAAGGTCCAGGCCAACATTTTTGTTCACTTAGAGTAAAATTTATCTCCGTGCTTGTCATGGTAGCCCGAGGTCGTTCTGCATATCCATGGAGATAAAGGAAAATCACAGGGAAAGTTAAAAAAGAGATTCCTGCAGTGCCTTTTTGAGGAAGCCATAGGGGAAGGTTATTTCATTGCAGCACACACATTTATAGAAATAAATCTGATTGTGTCCAGGCCAGTAATTGCACCTTGCTGAACCAAAGGTTACACACCTTAACCTTGAGTGCTTGTTCCCTGCAAAGCTGATGCTATAAAGGCTCTGCCTGATGCTTTTGCATTTTAAATTTAATTAAATGCTTCAAGCTTATTTGCTTTGGATTTTTTTTTCTATAATAACACTTAAAATGCAGAGGAAAGGTGATACTGGTAAAATTTGTAGGACATTTTTACACTCCTGGCCTTTTATTAGGAGTTTTTTAAGAGTGTGTTTTCTTCACATGCAGGAGATAAACAGCTCTCAGGGTGCCATATCTCAATTTCCATTAAAGTAAAGTAAATTCAAACTTTCCCTAGGCGAGCTAAAAACGGGACAGCCCCTCTCCTCAGTGTACTGTTCTGTGGTAATGCCAGTGAAATGCAGGTACAAAGCACCTTTCAGAGCCTTGAGAATCGCGCTTTGCGCCGCGGTGCGGCAGAGCCTCCCGCAGTACGAGGTGCAATATCGGCACCGCGGCAGCAGGAGGAGGCATCCGAATGCCGGCAATTCCCAGCCCTCCTGGGAAAGGGAATCCAAGCCATCATTGAACGGGAAAATAGCTTTTTGAGCTGCTAGGCTTTAATCACCGCTTAGTTACTTAACTTCATCAGCTTCCAAGTCACTGCCCTTGCCAGCATTGTTTGATGGACGGGACAATGGTCATCCTCTGTCAGTGTTTGAAGTATTTTCAATTCAAACCTCCTTTGGCAAGAGTTTCTCTCCTTTTAGCCTTAGTTTCCTAGCCTTTCATAATTATTTGCTCTTACTAATTTCTTCATGAGTAAGTGGCTGGTGATGGTTTGCAGCAGGGCAACCTGTCCATTTAAACTTTGGCAGCTGTTTTTGAGAACACAAATTTTCTTGGTGTTCCCTGATTGCTTCTCATCGTCCCTGCAGTCTTTTTGGGTTTGCTGGTGTTAAGAAGGGATTCTATGCACTGACAAAAATATAAGGATTTGGAAGGAAAGCCTGTGTATGTTGTGGTTTTGTGGTTTGGGTTTTTTTTCCTCATTTTTAATTTTTAATAAAAACTACTGAAAGTGTGGAACAAATATTACACGTCCCTTTCTGATTTGGTCCCTCTAAATCACTTTCTGCTTTGATTTTCTATTAACAGAATGCCGTCCAAATTAGAATTTTTTTCTGTTTCTCCTCTCTTAATTATGGGCAGAAAAAACATCCCAATTATCAGCCTGGTTTTACCCATCTTTTATTAATCCAGAGATTCTAATGCAAGCATTAACATTTTGGGACTTTTTTATAAATGGAGTTATTCCACCTGCTCAGTAGCCTGGTTTTACTAAAACACTCTTAGATTTTATTTTTTTTTTAATTACCTTAACTTGTGCATGAAATCTCTTTCAGACTGCTCTGTTTCTTGGAAAGGCTTTTCTTTGTTTCTGTCTCTTCTGTGCTCTGCTCGTGTATTGCAGAATTTCTTGTGGTTTTTCTAGATGTGCCTATCTCTGAGATCCTCCCTCACTGTTATTTTGCCTTTACTCTGTCTGTTTGTGATTTCAGTGGGCTTCTCTATGTCAAAAAAGTCTCCTTTTAGAAGCAGAGCGTTTTTAGACGCCTTGAAGGTACCCCTCCTGTCTCAGGGAGGTGCAGTGACACCACCACACACCTGCATGCCTTGGACTGGTAGCTCCATTAGCATCAGTGTTTCCTCGTTAGCATTTTCGAGCTCTCCAACTCATGGGCCATGAATTGTGACATTTGACTTGGTCACTCCTGTCGGGTCATTGACAGCCAGAGAGCCCTGCCCGTTCGAAGCAGATCCAGGATAAAAGTCCTGCCATTCTCCCCCTTCTCAGAGTCTCTCCCTCTCCTGCCTTTTCTCTTGAGGGCTGTAATTCAAACAGCTTCTTTCACATGGAAAAGAACATTGACAGGGAATCATTTGCTAAATTGTGGGAAAGCCTCTTGTGCTGTTTTTTCAAGTCTGCTTTAGAGAATGAAACAGCCCTGTAAAAGCTGGGCTGGAAGCTGAAAGCACAATGTCCTGGATCTCCCTCAAAACTGCTCTCTTTTTTTCCCCCCTCCTTTTAAAACTTTTTTTTTACC